>JAWDHC010000011.1:0-197227 GCA_036172615.1 Curvularia verruculosa | reverse complement strand
TAAGAATATATAACAATGAATGAAAATATATTGAGATGTACATTTCGAACTGGGAGAAAAACTCTTTCAGGTAAACCAGTTCATATCATTCTTAAATATTTTTCTAGTCGCCTTTGTGCCCTTTTTCGTTGTTGTCATGATTACACACAGTTACAACATATTACATGCGTCCAAACTCTCTCTATCGCTTTCCCTTTTCTAATACCTTGTATCAGATCTTACCCATTTTATGCTTTTTTTTGTGCCCAGATATGTTTTTACCCGCTTCAATCAAAAGAGCCAGAGACCTGGGACAGCGAGTGCGAGACGGATAGAGAGAGGGGGGGGGGGCGCGGTGAGCCTCTTGTACAACCGGTAAAGCCTGAAAAAAAAACATAATAGTCTGAAGCAGATCGCAGAATCACAACTAACCACCACGCTTATATCTATAACTATGTAATTCCAGTTGGATAGGGAGACTTTCAGACACTACTTATGTATTTTTGTACGATTTTATAGATTTATAAACGACTGATTCGGTGTGTTTTGATAACACATTTTGGAGGCGGCAGCTCGCGCTGTTTTGATTTTCCAGCTGTACAAGAGGAGCGTAGCGTTCCTTATTTTCTCCAAACGTAGTAGAATACCGTATACAGCTTGCGTAGGTGCTCGGCTCTCGGAAAGGGGAGGCGTCGATTTTTTTTTAGCCGTCGTTATTCCCGCCGGCCATGGTTGTTAAAAAGACGGACGCATAACGTAAAAAGAAAAAAAAGGGCCGTGTATCCGCGTATCCGCATGCGTGCGCGCAGCGCCCCTCTCTCTCACAGACGGATATGGTTGATTCTCCACCTTTTTGGGGTAGGTTGCCGGGCGTAAATAGCGGGTACTCTTCTTTTCTAAGAATGTTTAAAGGTTGGGGAGGGCGCGCGGCGGGCGGAGGAGCGCAGGAAAAAAGGGTTCTGCTTGCTCTTCCTACTTCACTTTCTTTCTGGGTTCTTTCTATTTTCTGGACTCGTTAAGTGAGAGTTTTTTTGTGAGATTCACGAAGAAAGGGGTGGGGGGTTTGGTTCGAAGAGACAGACAAAAGCGGCATTTTGGAAAGATAACCAAGACGGCATCTTGATCTGCCCATCTTTTGCTGGAAAGAAGGAGAGGGTTATCCGAGTTTCTGGGAGAAGAGGGGCTGAAAGAGCCGAGGGTAAGGTTCCTGGTGGACGGAAACAAGAGGTTGGTGTGGCTGTCGTTTAAGGGACTATTTGGGGCGAGACGGTTGGCTTATTTCCGGGAGCCGAGGAAGAAGGATTGATTTAGTACAGACAAGAGAAGGAAAAATGAGAAGTGAACAAGAAGAGGAAGAAAGAGGAGGAGGAGGAGGAGGAGGAGGAGGAGGGGAAGAGAGGGTAGAGAATATGGAATTGAGATGGAAGACAAGAAGATGGAGGGAGGTGAGGAAGAGCAAGGACGTGAGCACAGTGGAGGCAACAGTGTGCAAGGGGAAGAAGGACTTCGAGAGAAAGAGTCGGAGCCAAAACAGCAACAAGTCGACGTCAAAACACAGCAGGACGATGTCCCTCCCAACGGAGGCTATGGCTGGGTCTGCGTAGCTGCCATTGCGACCATCAACGGCCACACCTGGGGCCTCAACTCGGCCTATGGCGTCTTCCTCGCATACTACCTTGCCAACGACGTCTTTCCCGGTGCCACGCCCCTCCATTACGCCTTCATCGGCGGCCTCTCCATCTCACAAGCCCTTATTGTCTCGCCCATCGCTACACTAACCACACGGCGCTTCGGCACGCGCACCACGCTCTTCATCGGCGTCGGACTCGAAGTCATTTCTTTCATCGGCGCGAGTTTTGCCTCGCGTATCTGGCACCTGTTTCTCACACAGGGCATGTGCTTCGGCTGGGGCATGGGTTTCCTTTTCGTTGGTTCTGTCGGCATTGCCGCACAGTGGTTCACCACTCGCCGCTCCCTCGCCAACGGCTGCTCGGCCGCAGGATCTGGTCTTGGTGGCCTTGTATACTCGCTCGCAGCTCAGGCTATGATCAAGAACATTGGCTTACCCTGGGCGTTTCGCACGCTGGGGGTCATTGCGTTTGTCGTGAATAGCGTGTGCTCGCTGCTGATTCGAGACCGGAATAAACAGATTGGGAGCAATCAGTTGGGATTTGACTATCGGCTTTTCCGCAAACTGCAGTTTTTGGGCCTGTTGGTGTTTGGGTTTCTTTCCATGCTTGGGTACGTCGTCCTACTGTTCTCGCTACCCAACTATGCGAGGACAGTGGGGTTGTCGGCGCAGCAAGGTAGTGTCATCGGAGCCATATTCAATCTGGGCCAGGCCATTGGGAGACCGCCTATAGGCTACTTTTCGGATTCTATTGGCAGACTGAATATGGCGAGTAGCATGACGTTTTTGAGCGGCTTGTTTTGCCTGGTCGTCTGGATTTTTGCAAAAAGCTTTGGTGTACTGGTGTTTTACAGCCTTGTGGGAGGCATGGTGGCGGGCACATTTTGGGCAACGGCCGCGCCTGTCACGACGGAGGTTATGGGACTAAAGGATCTGCCGAGTGCGTTGAGCATTACTTGGTTGGTTCTGGTGTTGCCTACGACTTGTAAGTATCTTTGTGTTTGTCATGTGAAACTTTACTGATGATGATGGGCAGTCTCCGAACCCATTGGATTGGAAATTGTAGCTTTCAATGGTGGTTCCTATACAGGGGCAATTCTTTTTACTGGGTGGATGTATATTGGTGCAGCCGTCTTCTTGTGGCTTGTGCGAGCCTGGAAGATTGGTGAGGATGAGGAGATGGCTGCAGTGGCTTGGAAAAATGGCCAAGGGCCTGCGACTGGCGGTGAGACGGCGAAGCAGAGAAGTCCATTTATGAAGAGGTTGTTGATGATACGAAAAGTCTAAGGTGGTTTCGAGTACAATGTACATAAATTTCTACTGGTAAACTAAGACTTGAACTTCTCTACTGTTCATAGTAATCAGGCGTGGTAGATTGTGGGCTGGATACTCGCACGTGAATCTCAATGTGGGCAGAAAGTTGTTTTTGGGTATGTGTATGTTTGGGCATGTTCTAAACATGGCAAGGCCAAGCTATATATGACGAAACCATGCCCCTCACTTGCAATCAATCTGGCTGTTTCTGCTGCAAAAAGCAAATATTGGGGACACACGTCTTTCTTTTCGGGAGCACGACCAGCCAATTCGCCCAGGTATACCCTTGTCTGGCAGCTCTAGTTCCCGTCGCATCTCAGCACTAGCCGAATCCCCTATTTGGACTTTATTGAATTATGCGATTCATGGCTGGAGGGGAGCCCAAGGTCACGAGCACCAAAAACCGAGTTCTTCTGGTTGTGTTGAAGAAAATGAGGCGACTGAAAAGCAGGAACTTCTCGGACGGTAATGCGGGGTCATGGGTTGGGAAACTTGTCGTCCAGTCGGTCGCTCTGCTAGACGTGGGCTGACGCACAAGAATTCAGTCGTGCGCGCACGTGATTGGCTGCAATATCAAATGTCCCCTGCCAACCAGACACGTCTAATGGCTATAGCGCCTTCGGGATGACCTCAAGACGCGTCGTAGCATTTTCTCTTGCGGCCACAAAGACGGACGGGCCGAAACCGCCGTTGGGTGCACGTGAAGATGGCGGTGATGGTGTGTCTTCGAGAGAGATGGTACCAAGAGGAGACAGACAAAGAGAGAGAGAGAGAGGCGAACGGCGCACGTATCCGCTTGAGAATGGCTTGCTGTAATTACCGGGCGCAATATATAGAATTGCGCGTGCGAGGCTTCAATGCGGTCTGGGCGTTGTTCATTACCAGACGCCCATTGGCCCCCTGACGCAGGACTGTGCCAACTGGCAGTCATGCCGCTAAGCAATGCCCGACCTTAGTCTCGTCGCTCTCCTGTTCTCGTCCGTGTCCACAATTTGTCGTCGACGACGTTGGCACGCCTTTGACTGCCATTTCTCCTCGCTTCGTCGTCTTTTGCCCTGCTGCTCCGGTATGCTCCAGCGTCCGGTGATCTTCAGATTATTGCTATCCCACCTCATGTCACTCTTTTAGCTACTTTGCCCACTTATCCCTTTCCTAGTTCCGTCCGTATACCTAATCATACTGCCTCCACCTACGCCCCTCCTGCGCTCGAGACCCTCCCCGGTACGCGTTCCCTCGTCCCGGGCAATCGACTGCCGCCCCGTCGACCATCTAGGCCCGTTCGTTTGACGCGTTTTTGGCATCGCAGGCAAGGGAGAGAAAAAAGACAAAGACGAAAAAAAAGAGAGAGACAGGTGTAGCAGCTCAGACAGGCTGCCTGCCTCGAAACGTTTGGGGAGACATCCGTGAATGCAAGCTAGACGGTCCAGCTCCCCCTCGTTGCCACCTTCATCTCCTCCACCTGCTCCCCACTACCCTGGCGAAGCGACATCCCCATCGGAGGAGCGTGAAGTAGTTTCGCCGACTTGGACTGCCCCATCCCCGTCTCGTACGCTGGGGCATTCGAGCCCAGAGCTGCCTCTACTTCCCTCCTTCTCCGTACTTGGAAACCAACCGCGCACGCCCTCGACTGCTGCGAGGCGCGAGCGAACAGACACCTCGTACTACACGGCAAGCTGGGGCAGTCCGTACCGACACCCCCCTCCACCCTTTAACCTTGGCCGCCAAGTCTCGACCAGTCTTGACAGCGACGACTTTGACGAGGAGCCATCTGGTCTTCAGTTTGGACTTGGACATTTGCTCCCCTCGCGACTGGACCTCGAAGTAGACTCGCCGAACCGCTTCAATCTAGAGCATCTTATTCCTTCGTTAGACCGGAACGTATCGCCTAATCGCTTTACACTTGAACATCTAATTCGATCTCGGCTGCCCAATCTAGATTTTCTGTCAAGAGAAGAACGGGCTTCTGGCAGCACCCCACGGCCGTCCGACCAAAATCCCACGTCCGCAGAGTGGGTTCAACGATTTCTTGAGCAGCGTTGGAATCGCGAGACAAACGATTGGCGGAGCAACGACAGTGACACTGAAGGATCGGTACAAGATCAAGACGTGTCCCTTGCTGCCCCACCAAAACGAGGACATAGAGACAGGAATACTAACAAGACGCTAAACCAGCAGGATTTCTGGCGTCACTTTAGTAAGGACCAGAAGGAAGCACTGGGTAAGATGATGGCTTCAAAGTACGCCGACGCCGACCCGGCGGTCCCCCAAAGACAAACCTCTGGTTCGGGCCCACCACAGACAAATGGAAACAGCGCATCGTCCGAAAAGACACCAATGCCGACCCCTTCAAAGGCAACAAAACCAGCCAACGAGACTCCCACAAAGTCTGGAAACGGCAATGCTGCAAAGCCATCAAGTCAAGAACCATCGATTAGCAAGTCGGTCTCAGCAAGCTCGTTTCTTGCTCCCCCAAGCGCTGCGCCTGCACACCCAAGAATGCGTAAGAAGGTTATGGTCAAGGGCAAGGGTTGCATCATCTCCATACCGCGAGACATCCCTAGAGGCAATCCTGGGTATCCGCCTAAGCCAATGAGTCAAGAAGCCGTCAACGCGAAGCTCAGGAAACTCGAGCAGCAAGGATACGATATTCGTGGCTTCAGCACTGGAGGACAGGAGACACACAACAAAGCCATTTGGCCAACAGAGGCTGATATGCAAGCAGAACGTGCCAATTCGGGCTCGAAATTTAGAGTCCGTGTGTCCAAGGAGTCGGAATGGAAAGATTACCAGAACTCTTTGCTCGAGGCAAAGCTTGCTGCACTTGGTGTCAGCCTGGGTGGCGAGGAGGACATTCCTCTTCCTCTCTCACGCCAGACGTCCTCTCAGCAGCACCCAGGAACGGTTTTCTCTCCACCTCTGCCTACCTCATCTGCTGGTAGCATTCGCATGGCCAGGCCGGGTAGTATCGCCTCCATTGGCTTCCCATATGGACCATCGCCAGGTCACATGTCTCGACAGTCAATTGCCTCACCTGCAGCTTTTGCAAATCCGCGCACGAGCATGCACATGCACCGCCATTCTACTTTTGGATCGCCGGCAAACTTTGCTCAGCACGGCTACTCACCTTCCGGTACATGGTCACCAAGTGGTTACTTCAATCCTCAAGATGCTCGCACCGCATCGCCTGCTCTTGCTTTGAGCCGTCCAGACCTTGCCGAACTCATCTCACCTCGTTCGCCGTTTGGCATGGGTCAACAGCTTCCCATCACACCAACACAAAGGAATGATCTACAGCTACATATGCAATTGCAGCAGCAGCAACTTCAGGCCCAGCTTCTCCAGCAACAGCAGCAGCAGCAACAAGCCCTTGGCATGCGGCCGTCGTCTACGCTGGCCGAAGTACCGGAGGATGAGGATGAGGAAGATGAAGTGCCAGCCATGAAGCATGCCACCCAGACTCAGACGGAGATTGCTGTACCTACTCCTCGTGGTCACCGACACAACATTAGTGAAAACCTCGAGCGTGAGGCAGCTAATGAGGAGTATCACTTGGAACAGGCTATTGACAAGCAGTTTGCCGAAGGCGGAGACTTCAGCACTGAGCCAGAGACAAATGTGCCATTTAAGCCTACAAATGCTGTGGCTAAGCCCAAATGGGAGGACTCTCGACCGATCCTTCATCAGCCTCAGCCGCACAGCAGGAATCATTCACTTGCTCAGTCACAGAAACCCGTCTCATTCTCGTTCCCAGCCCAACAGACCCCTGCTTCGGACAGCGATGGTGCGCGTACAAATCTTTCCGAGAACACCAATCCCAGTCTGGAAGACGGAGAGGCTCGCAACACAACTCAGGGCTCCGTGCAGCACTCCAAAGCGCCCTCGCAAGTCAGCAATTCATGGAAAGACAACAAGTTTGCCTTCAGCAACCCTGCACCGGCCGCGCACAGCAAGCATGCCTCGCGTTCGTCCATTTCGAAACTTAATGTCGAGGCTAAGGAGTTCAAGTTCAACCCTACAGCATCCTTCAGTCCCGGATCCTTCTCGTCTAGCTTCAGCTTTACACCCGCTGTCAAGCCTGCCACAGAACAGAGCGCTCACCAGACTAGCAAGAGAAGCGTAGACGGGCAGTCAAACTTCAATGTCTCAGCTCCCACCTTCAAGCCCGATGCGCCTGTCTTCAAGCCCGATGCGCCGGCATTCATGCCCAATGCAAGCACCGCTTCTTTCATGTCAAGTGGCTTCGATTTCTCAAGCCCACCCTCGATCAAGCCCGATGCACCTGTTTTCAGTCCTGGAGTATCGTCATTCAATATCAACAAGCCAGCCCCTGCTCCAACAAGCTTCTCGTCCAAGATCTTTGGGGATGTTAACATCTCCGCCAACGACATCATCAAACCGGCTTCGCGCTCCAAGGCTGTCCCTATTGTACGACCCGACAACACGCGTCAACAAACACCCAAAGAGAAGCAAGATCGCGAGGACGAGTCAGGCCGACCTCTCCCAGCTGATGGTCGTGAGAAGCGTGTACGACGCAACCGTCCTGATGGTGATGATGTGCCCAAGTTTGCAATCCAGCCCATCCTCCCATCGCAGCCTTTGGCTGAAGTTAAGGAGCCCAACGCAATCATGTTTGACTCCAAGATTGCGGAGAAAGACTTCGCCCAAGACAAGGAGAACCGTTCGCCAGATGGCAAGCAAACCAAGGCCAAATCAAAGAGCCCTTCACCATTGCCACAGCAACAGGACACGAGGCCATTTGAGCCCATCTCCCCTGCTCCAGGAAGCGAAGAAGGCGCGGAGGACGATACGCCTCATGTCAGTGATATACCCACTCCAACCACTGAGGATCCAGAGCCAACGACCAAGAATCATGGCCACAAGAGCAGTCTCTCGGCCACCGCCAAACCGTTCGAGTTCAAACCACAGCTCCATACTGGCTACGATTTCGGTTTTCATGTTACAAAGCCGTCTCAAGTTGAGGATCCTGAGAAGGTTCAGCTGTCGCCTCCAAGAGTTGCTAGTAGGAGCCCAGCAACGACTTATCGACCTAGCGACGACGGTTCATTCAAGACGGCCATGGAGTCTGGTAGACATGCACGTTACCCCGAGAGCGAGAGTGTTGATTTCGATAACATTGGCGATGCTTCCTTCAACGATATTGATGCAGTCATGAAGCATATGGACGGAGAAGGCTCGGACTTTGGCGTTGAGCGTGACGAGACGTCTTGGGAACAATCCTCTCCTCAGAGGACGCCGCATGTGTTTGAGCGCAACGACTTGCAACCAAACTTCAAGATGCGCAGTGATGCTCCCAGCCCCAGTCCTCGCCGAGGATTCTTCCCCGGTCGTAACGTCAACATTCCTGGCTCCGCAACGTCGGTGCAGGATCCGTTCGACAGCGAGAGGGCAGCCATTCCTTACCAGTCTCCTGTGCGTGCATTGAACAATGTGGATGATGGACATCTGAGCGACTGGGACGATGGCCTCCTCAGCGAGGACGAGAACAAAGTCCAGATGCGCAGCGGCTTCTTCGATAAGCATGTTGATGAGCTCATGGGCCGTCTTTTGCAGGACCGCCTCAGCCCACTGGAGCAGAACTTGCAAGGTATCCAGCAAGCCTTGGTGACCATGTCGCAGCGTTCACGACGCGGCCGACGTAGCATGTCCACGAATGAACGTCTTGACAGCGACGCAGATGATGAGGACGATGAGGTCGGTACCGAGGCGGATTATCGCAACCGATCTCGAGGCAAGGACAGGAAGCTGGAGAAGATCAGGTCCATTGTTATGGACGCGCTTGAGGTCCATCAGTCACAGATCACGTCGCTGCCGGTGCCAGTGCCCGTGCCGGAACCAATCATTCCAGAGAAGATACGCGACATTGTCACTGATGTCATTACGCAGCACCAGCCACCTGTACAACACGTTGAGCCTCTTCCGGTCGATCAGATTCGCGCCATTGTTCAAGATGCTATTGCTTCCAGCAAATCAGTGCCCGAGTACACTGCTGAGTCTCTCAAGGCCGAAGACATTCGATCCATGCTCGCGGATATGCTCGCGTCTCATGCTCAGCCCGTAAAGACTGATGACATCAGATCGATTGTTATGGAGGCGTTCGAGACTCACGCGCCTCAGCCATTGCCAGCACCGGTTCCTGAGCAAATCTGGCCTGATGACCTCAAAGCTATTGTTGCAGAAGCCATTGCATCTTCTCACACCCCACCGCCGCCTGCACAGACTGCTGACCCTGTTCAGCCGGACATGATCCGCTCCATTGTGGCCGAAGCACTCGCATCTCAGAAGCCTATGGCTCTTTTGGAGGCCCCTGTCGACATTCCACAGCCATCTCTGGATATGTCTGAGCTGTATCAGATTATCGGCAGTCTCAAGGCCTCTATTGCGCAAACTACGAGTCATCACCTCCAGGCTGAGGATGTCCGCGAGCTTATCGACGATGCTTTCAAGCGCCAGAACATGGAGGTTGCCAAGCGTGAGGAATCTCAGGCCATTCAAGAGAGGGATGCACGGATTGCCGACCTTGAAGGAATGCTCAAAGAAGCTACTCTGCGCTTTGACACCGAGGCTGAGGCGCGCAAGGCTCTTGAAGCCCGTGAAGTCGATTCTGCTCGCCTTCTCAAGGTCACTGAAGAAGAGCTCAGCCTTCTCCAGCAGGCTGCCCGTGATGATGAGAGAAAGATTCACAGTCTAACCGAAGAGCGCGATGATCTTCGCCGTAGCCTCGAGACTCTCAAGAGTAACGAAGATGTGTTCCGCGACAGATTGTCTACACTCGATGCTGACAACGAACGGCTGAAGCTTACCAACATTGCTTTGGAAAGCTCCGAGGAGGACTTGAAGAAGAAGCTGGACTCTGTTACCGCTGAAAATGAGGCACTGACCTTCACGTTGGAAGAGCATCGCATCTCGGCCAACAAATGGCGTGGCGACCTTTCGCAAGCCCATGAGGAGGCAGAACAGTTGCGCAAGGCTATCGGAGAATCACGCTTCCAAGCCGAGGAGGCCACCCGTGTCCGGGAGTCAATGCGTGCCAAGTTTGAGAAGCTACAGCAAGATATGGTCGCAGCCTCCCAGCAGGTCGCAGCCGAACGTGCTCAGTGGCAGAAGAATGAGGAAGCCTCGGCAACCAGGTATGAGGTCCTCAGCGCACGTATTGAGGCTGAAGGCCGCACTCGTGAGCGTCTTGAGAGAGAGCTCGAGCGACTGGAGACTCAGGAGCGCGAGGGCATGAAGCTCAGGATTCACCTCGAACAGACTCAGAAGCACAACGCCAGGCTAGAGGAGACTGTCCAGCAACTTAGGAAAGAGGCAATGGATCACCAGAGGAACGCCGAACGCTACGAGCGTGACATGCGCGAGGCGAGGGATGCTGCTCACGTTGAGATCCGCCGCACCCGCGTGCTCATGGAGGCCGACATCGACGCCGCCAACAACCAAGTCAATATTGTTCGCCATGAGCTCGAGAGCGAGATTAACCGCGTCCGTGCCGAGCTGGACCAAGTTCGTCTGGACGCCGACACTGCCAAGGAGAAGCATGAGCTTGACCTGGAAGCAGCCTCTGATGCCAAAAAGCAAGCGGTTCAACAAGTAATTGAAACCCAGAGACACACTCTGCAGGAGCAGCAGCGTGTATTCGAGCGTCAGCTTGAGCATATTAAGCAGGAGCATGCTCGTGCGCTTGAATTCATCCGCGAAGACAAGGAGCGTGCCGAGGCCTTCCATAACGACAAGCTTGCTTTGGCGGACTCCAAGCTCGACCATTTCAAGGACAAGATCGCACTACTGGAGGAGAAGCTGCAGGTCGCAAAGGAAGCCGCCAATGCTGCGGTTGCCGCTGCTTCCAAGTCACCGACTTCTACCACTTCCTTCGCTCTGAACAGCTCCGAGAAGATCTCGACTCAAGCATTACGCGAATCGATTGCTGTTCTACAGGAGCAACTGCAGGAGCGTGAGGGACGCATTGAGTCGCTTGAGCAGCAACTCGAAGAGATTGACACTGAAGCACCAGCTAAGCTCAAGGAACGCGAGACTGAGATCAATTGGCTCCGTGAATTGCTCGGTGTACGTGTGGACGACCTGAACGATCTCATCACTGCCTTGGCCCAGCCAACGTTCGATCGTGAAACTGTCCGCGATGCCGCCATTCGCATCCGTACCAACTTGCAGATGGAGCAGTCAGAGAAGGAGCGCCTCATTTCGGGCGGACAACAATCCTTCCCAACGCTTAGCACGCTGTCCAACTTTGCATCACCCAAAGCAGTTCAGCTTGCTGCTGCCATTGGCAACTGGCGTAAAGGCCGCGGAGAAGCTACATCCGCCCTTGCTGGAAAGCCCGCAAACGTACCTCGCAACCAGACACCATCTCGTCCCCAATCTCACTCTGCACAATCCTTCCTCTCTGGTCTCATGACACCGCCAACTTCCAACATGCGCCGCACATCCGACGCTCCATCCAGTTCTCAGCGCCCACAAGCTGAGCGTTCCAACTCTATCAGCTCGCATGCCTCGACTGAGATTGGCTTCCCAGTCCTTGGAAAGCAGCCTCGTACACCACCTCTCATGAGGAAGCAGGCATATGACCAGGATGCGGACCTTGAGCCATGGAGTGAGAGTGGCTTCTATGAAGATGAGAGTGCCATTGAAGATGGACAATTGACACCCCTCGCGCTCAACTTTGGAAGGGATATACGGGAATGAGCTCGTGTCCCAACCCAATCCAAACCGAACAACCCACCTTTTCCTTTGTTAATTCCTTTGTCTCTGCTCTTGCCTGCAGGAGCGTCCGATCTTTTGTCTTGACGTATATTTGCTTTTCTTTTCTTTTCTTTGGATTTCAATTTGTGTGCGCTTAAAGAGACAGAATGCCATCTCTCTCATGTACCTAATGCTTGCTTTTATGCGCTTTCTTTCCTTTCCATGAAGTTAGCTCTTTTTCTGCTTTGTCGACAGGTTGGATATTAGAGATATGTATACCCCTCAAGACTGCCCGATTGGTTCCTATTCACAACAACAACATTAACATCCTTTCCCTGTAACACAAAATTGTAACACACCCTATTTTTTCATTTTCCTTGGTGTTTTCTTATGTGGATTGTGCCTTTAGGTTACGGTAAAGGTACAAAGCAGGCTGGTCGGAGTTTGACAAGATTCAGACGGATGGAGTAGGGATCAGAAATTGAACTCATTATTAGCCTTATTACACTGCAGTGCTATTGAAATTCCTTCAAGTGTTGTGAATGATTTGGTGTCTTTGGACCTGATTCTGTCGTCACTGTTTAGCAAGTAGCAGGTAGCAGGGAGATGTCATAGTGACCATGACAGAAAGCATCAGAAGTTCATAAAATCATATGGCATTAAAAGTACTGTACATATTGGAAACCAGTTATTCGCCCAGGTCCATTCTCTGCTTCTAACGAGCAAGCGCATAAGCACGCTACCAAGCTATACCACATCTTGTCCTCTCCTTTCCCCAAATCACACGCTCTCTGCGCAGTTAATACTTGGCTCTTTCAGCTTCAGTCAAGACCTCACGTCCACAGCCACTTCCGACACTTCTTCGCGCCACAGAGACACGGAATCGCGTCTTCACCGGGTAACTCCTGGTTGTCGTCGTCGTCATCGTTGTCATCCTTGTCAAGGTAATCAAACGTCAGTTCCTCCCCCTTTGGAATGAATCTGCAGGCAAAAAATGCAATGTCATAGACCCTCGGATCATGCTTGTTATAACTAACGGTATACTGACGACAGTTGGGCTCACAAGAGTGGTTGATAAACTTGGTCGGGCCGCCCATGAATTCGCCGTCCACTACGTACAAATCTTTGTCATCGAGGCCCTCAGACTCTGCGAACTTGTCGAGCGAGTACAGGTAGGATGCTTTTGCTTTGGATGACGCGTTCTCGCGACGTGTGGCTTCGGCGTCGGTAATGACTTCGCCACGGTACGTGTCGATGAACTGGCCTTCGCGCAGGTCCTCGCAGCAGCGCAGACCCCAGCCGCGGCCGTCGCTGGACCGGAAGATTTCAACTTCGACTTGGCGGCCGAACTGGACATTCTTGTTGCGGCAGTACGGGCCGCAGTGGCATTTATCGTTGCATTCGTAGATGGGACGGCGCGAGTTGAGGTAGAAGGGGACGAGGCAGCCTTCGCGATTGGTGCCGCTGGCAAAGTAAGGGAATTTCTTGGGGAAACCCATGGTGGAAGCGCCTGTGTCGAGAGCATGCTCGTACTCTTCCCGCTCCTTGTCATTTAGCCGTGATTCATCGACTGCGGCGTACTCGAGGCAGTCGCATCTTTTCGTGTATTCGCAGCCAATGTCTCGCCCCATGTGTGGTGAGCATGATGTGCAGCCTTGCTGGGTCTCTGGCGCAGCTCGATAGACACCCTCTTGTAAGACGTACTCGGAGATGTATCGAAATCGCAGTGAAGGGGTAGATAAATCTACTAGATTGACAAGACGGATTGGCTTGGGGTAGTGTCGTGATACCTTGGATAGTTGCCGAACATATTCGTTGCGTATGTAGGTGAGTGCTTTGTTGACGCTGGCTTCATGTGCGGCCTGGCTCATTTCTGTAACGGAGAGGATGTCAAGTCGCTGTATGCCAGATCCAGTAGCGGAGCTGCAGTAGAGGTAGCCATGCTCATCAACCTCAATGACGCCGTTGTATACGTCAACGGATGAAGGTGGTGGAGAGGACACTGGGGAAGATCGTAATGAAGGCGTTTGACTTATTCGACGAAGGTGAGAATCAAACGGAGAGGAACGGCGTACGTGTTCTTCATCATTTGGGGATTTGCGCTTCCTTGTTATAGCCTGTGCATGGCCTGATTTGATAGGGCTAGGTGAGGTCAGCGATATTCGTGATCTCCATTATTCCATTTCATACCTCGCTCTCATTTCAAGATAGTCTTGGACGTGTTCGAGACACCGTAATAGCTCTTTGATTGGATGCCAACTCAATGGAGGTTGGTTCGATGATGCATCTCCGGTAACCCACCGGACGAGGTATTGTTCATCCTGTATGCGTCCTGTCAGCTACTCTACTCACTCATACACAGACCATATATGGTGAAAGAGCACTTACATCCCGATGTACGCGATTTGAGACTATTGAATGGACCTAAGCATGGTTAATCAGTCCCTCGTGCCGCGTATAAGAGGTGTTGATGTTGCGCTTACGCGATCGACACGGACTCGTTGCGTAGTGTGGCCACTGGATGGTATAACAACCATAGACGGCATTACAGCACCAGCGCTGCATCGTGTTAGTCTCTTCCAGATGGGCAGGGTTGTTCTCAGTATTAATCTAGGAAGTAGATATAATGTTGCACGAGTTACAAGATCTGAGATGTTACACGTAGCATAGGATATCTGTAGGAATACACTTACGCGCTAAAGAAGAACTAGTTATCGCTCGTTGTGTTCTAGCCTAGATAGAACAAAGAGGGTGAACTTAAAATATGTAGAGAGTTAGGGTAGGTGAGTGCTAAGAATTACAAGTACTATCTTACTAGAAGTATAAATGTCGTGTTGGCTAGTGCTTTACTTAATACCGCTAGTCTTCTTTGTCTCAGCCACTTACTAAGCAAGTGAACTTAACTAGTTAACTAAATAGTTATCAAACGACTTCTTTCTAACAAAATATGTACGTAGATATCTAGAAAGTTTCCATGTTCTACTTATTTTCTCTAGCCTAATCTCCTACTTGTGGTTTTTTCAATAGTTACGTTTTCTTTAATAAATCTTGTTCACGAATGTTTGAAAAAAGTAACATTACCTTGACTCATACTAGAAAGTACTAGCAATAGCATATAGTCCTATAAATTAACTTACGTTTTATTATCTCGCTGATCGCGCAGACAAAGGTCGAATGACTGCACCAGGGGACGCTAATTGTCAAGTGGCGGGTCTTATCGATATCCTAGCTCCGCAAACCCCAAAAAAAGTTCCGCGCCTGTCTCGAACCTCACCTGCGCTCACCAGCAACACCACCATTCCACACACCATGGCTTCGGACGCGCAAAACAATCCGTTTATAAGAAACCTTGCCTCAAGCGGTATGGACAAATAGTACAGCGGCTCTCTCGAAACACGTAATTGACTTTTGCGATAGACAAGAAAGTCCGCGACCAGGCGCTTGATTCTTTGAAAACGTATCTCGGCGCACAGTCAGAGATTACAGAATTAGATTTGCTGAAGCTATGGAAGGGATTGTTTTACTGTAAGACCTTATTACAGACCATTAGTCCCTTTGCGATCAGCCAAGTGAAGCGACTAACAGCATTGCAGGCCTGTGGATGCAAGACAAACCCGCTCTTCAGCAGCGCCTCTCCCGCGATCTCGCCTCTCTCGTCTCTATACTTCGCACACCCGTCGTTCTGCCCTTTATTCGCGCATTCTTTCTTACCATGTCTCGCGAGTGGAGCCATATCGAAGCGCTGAGACTCGACAAATACCTTTACTTGATCCGTCAATACGTCAATGCATCATTCACGTTTCTGAGCAAAAACAAGTGGAAGAAGAACTTGCTGGAACAATGGAATAGTATCATGGAAGAGACGCCTCTAGAATGCAAAAACATGAGGATTCCAAATGGGCTTAGATATCATGTCATGGATGTTTGGGTTGACGAGTTGGAGAAAGTTGAGGGTGAAGAATGGGAGAAGGATGAAAAGAAGGAGACCTTGGAGACCTTGATCCAGCCAATCGAGAAGATGGCAAAGGACGGCGGGTTAAAACCACTGAGAAATGCAGCAAAAGAATGTCTCGCAGATGAAAGATTAAGGAATTGGAGAGGACAAGAAAGCGAGGCCGAAAGCGAGGCCGAAGAGGACGATGAAGAGGTGGAATGGGGCGGCTTCGCAGACTAAAAGTGGTGCTACCTAGAGCCATCTCAGTGGAGACATTGCATGTGATTTCAGCGCGGCGTTTATGGGTATTCGACCTTGGCTAACATGGCATGGAAAAGTACTAGATTCAGAAACTAGGAGCCAGCACGCAAATTTCAACACGATTTTGCAACGAGACTAGGCACCACTGCGCAGCTCAATTCCATATTGGGAGCCATTCCTCTTAATCCCCACGCGTGTTGATTGAGCCATCTGGGTCTGATTAGCTTGCCTTCGTAATTCTATGCAAAACTCGATACTTACATCCATCTCTCCTGCTTGCACCACGGCCGCTCGTAGCATCCTCCACATACCTCCCCAAGAGGTCCGGCCTGAGAAAAAGCACATACATTCTCCACAACAACGGCGGCACCAGGAACCCAATGCTTATACCCGCAACTATTCTACTCAGCGCCGCGCCTGGCGCTCCCTGTACCAACTCCAACGCCAAAACGGGAATCAGGGCTGCCTCTCCCAGACCCAGTAACACGTAAGTCGGTCTTCTGGACTCAATACCATTTCTGGTGTTTGTCGCGCCAATGAACAGTGCCGACGTAAGACCGCCGACGATCAAACCACCGAACAGGCGCGCAAACAATACCGAACCAGGAGTTATGTCTCGCGATGGATTGTTGAGGAGCAGTGAGAGAGTGAAGCGCGTGTTTGTTATCAAAGGTATAGTGAAGAGGTTCGCAACAGCCTCCAGTACGAAGGCTTTACGGATCGTTGAGCCATCCTGGGCAGGGTCAGGTTTTATGCTGGGATTTGCTGCTGGTGATTTTGTGGTTGACATTTTCAGGCTTATACAAGACTTAATATTGAATAGAATAGATCGGTCTTAAGTATAGGAAATTAGAAGAAGGGATGGATGTCACAATTTGAGGTTTGCATAATTACCTTATTTGGCAATGACGAGTGTGTTGGTGAAATCAGTCACGTTGACGTCATCACTTCCTGAGCTGCTTTTGGGTGTCACAATTAATGATCTGTGACTTGGTTCTTTATTCAGACTATTTTTTTGTTTTATCGCATTCACAAGATGTTTCTACTTTGTTGCGTTGGCGTATATCCACACGGCAGACAGTAATTTGGAAGCTTCAGAGATAGTCTACCCCGAAGGATGTTCGTGCAAATGTATTCTACTTTTCTTTTTATTCATTTTCTCCACGTTCATGTATTGGACATATTGCTGAAATATGGATAAATCTGCGCAGAGCGTCGCCTTTAATCTGCGAATATGAGCGGGCTTCCGGGACCGCGTTACGACATGGCTCACCACCGCACGGCCGATCACAGCTAAAAGTTCCATGCCAGTGAAAAAATTTATGATAGGATTTTCAACAAAAAAGGATAGTAATCACTTTTCTAGCATTCCCACGTGTGAATAGTTCGAACCCAAACGTAGTTGTTCTTTACCGGTAGCCGGCCAATCAAATCCTCCGAATTTACACCGCCAAAGTTGCCCAGGTTCTCACCGCGCAATAAGTCCGGCAAAAACATTCCACAACCCACTGCAGGGTCGAAGGGTTCAACCTTTGGGCTGATCATGGGCCGCCGACCCAACCAGCTGATACTCGAGTACTTCGAGCGCGGCCCTAAGCTTGAAGATGCCAGCAACCGCTACCAGCATACATGCAAATCGTGCGGCGAAAAGGTACGTACCCCCACGACAAAAAGATCTCTAGTTAAAAAGTCAAGAATAGCTAACAAGCCCAAGTTTCCCAAAGGTCGGATCGACAGTCTCACCAACCATTTGGTCAAAAAATGTCCTGCGCTACCTCTTCAAGACCGGCAGCGGGCGCTGCTACAAATGCACGAGCTCCCTCTGCCCGACAACATGACGCAGACAGCCAACACGAACGCACCGGGACCGAGCCAAATGCAGCATGGACAGAAGATGAACCTCCCGTTCGTTCCATCGAAACAGCTGTCAGCTCTCGAGACGCTAGCTGAGGTTTCGCGGCAACATCTGGATCTGTCGGGAAAGCGCATGGCAGAGAAGCAGCCTTCGCAAACGCAACACATCCATAACAATACAAGTCATGCGGGGTTATTGGATGAGTTTCTGATACAAGACGACAGACCGGATAGCTCTGATCTGGGCAGTCTCTCACAGGGTATGGACATGTCAAACCCGCCCGCTGTGCCGTCCATGTACCAGTTCAACAACTCGCTACACCACTCACCGACTAATTCCCCCAACATGGGTCACATGCCTCTCACAAACTCCTCATCTATGTCGCACATGGTTCCTTCTCTCGTCATGGCAGCGTCTGCGGCCAACGATTTGATGCCACTTTCGAGCGCTTTAACAATGGCTTCAGAGATGAATCTCTCGGGACATGATCTACAGCACATGGCAGACGGAAAATTCTTTCACCCTCAAGGGCGTGGGCACTGGCCAAACATACAGCCTAATTCGCTTGATCCAATGTTGCAGGACCATAGCAAAGAACACATGCAAATGGGCGATAATCACAACAAAGTAATGGGTCATCCGCGTCCGCTTGCTATGAACGCGGGTAATCAAACACATTTCACTACGGACTTTAGTATGAACCAGAAGCCCGCAAAACCAAAGGTCAGAGGACGGTTCACCGACTCTAGGCGGAAGGAGGTGCAAGAGGTGCGGAAACGAGGCGCGTGCATCCGGTGTCGCATGCTCAAAAAGCCTTGTTCAGGGGAGAACCCATGTAACACTTGTCAGAACGTGGAGAGCGCACGGTTGTGGAAGCAGCCCTGCATTCGAACACGGATAGCAGAAGAGTTTGGTCTCTACACTGCCGGCTTACACGGCGTCCTTGCATTCCATGCCACTAACCAAGCGAAAGGCCAGATCCGGCTTGACCAGACACCAGGTCGGATAGAAGCTAGTCACTTTCCTTCCTCTGGTACCTTCGCCACCTTTACCCCTCTGAAATGTCAACAAATGCCCCCGGTTCAGAACGCAGACATCGATCCAGCCATTTTCTCAGGGCTAACCTCTCCGGACCTAGAGCTGATAGACAGCGATGACGACGTCAGTGGAAAGGTGGATCAATATGTGAAGAAGATGGCAAGTCACTTTTCTGATACCGAGGAGTCGCACTTCATGAAGGCTACGGTGCAAAGTGCCAAAGGCATAGCATCATTGAGTCCAGACGGGCTTATAACTAAGTCAATAGAGCTGTGGAACTTGACTCGCATACTAACATCCCGTAACTTCGAATGGCACTTGTTCTCCAATCCGTCTCTGGCGCCTACCCTCGCACCTTCAGTATTGTCTACCGCAGACATGGGGGATGCGGTTCGCACAGCTCTAACGCCTCTCGAGCATGCCTCCTCACACAACCTCATTACTATGCAGCTCATGGGTGCAACAGAGAAGCGAGCCGCCTGTCTTGCCCGCGTAGTTATGAACGACCTTGAACGAAGATTACTACAGCGACAGCAAGCCAATCCTTTTGAAACTTTCCTTGTCGCTGTCATGCTCCTCGCCTGTGTGGAGCGAATGTGCTGGCTCTTCCGTTCTTGGGAGGTTCCGTCTGCAATTGCAACAGGAGAAGGCAGTAATGGTGAAGGCGCTTCGAAGCAGTCGTCCACTGTTCAAACCGATCTTGCGTCTGCTCTTGAGCCTACCGCTGCCACATCATCATCATCTCCTCCCACTCCGACGCAAGATGTTCAGAATCAGCCTCCTCGCAATCCCCGATGGCCACTAGACAAATCTCCGTCAACATTCTCGCAGCAAGGCGAAAAGTTCAGCGACATTCTCAACATGCTGCTCAAGATGCGCGGTGTTCCTCCGAAGGTCACCTCGATGGGCCCTGACGGAGCTCTAACGGTGTGGAACGAGGACGCTGACGATAAAGTGCGAGAATGGTACAATGGTATTTCTGTGACGACGCAGATGCTGGATGAGCGGGCAAACGCGCGTTTCATAGGGGAAGATCCGAAAGAGTGGGAACTCAAGTTTGTTGCAAAGATTATCAGGGGTGATTGAGATGACACATTAGTGAGGTACGGCCGATAAAAAAAAGAAGGATAAAGTACATAGTTGTCATGACAAGGCTTGGTGATGTCCACCCAATACAACCGCAAATGATACCATGTAAGTTAAGCGAGGAACGACAGTACCATTTTACGTATTCTTAGAAGGATCAATGAATCAATCAACAATGTTGCTGTCGCCAGAATCGCTTTCCCCTGAAACATTGGAAAATCTTTGCTTTGGCCAGGCAAATCCAATGTCGCTTTGGAGGGGTGCTCTCAAATGCGCCGTAACTCCGTAACACCGCATCATGGATCTATAGGCATGACGGTCAATAGTGATTGGCGTAGATTGAGCTCAGCTCTTGAGCGCCTCGAGCCGGCCCCGCATTTGCGCCAGCATCTCTGCCTGATCTTCTTCCTCTTCTTCCTCTGGTTGGGGTGCAGCAGGAAGCTCTTGTTCCTGGGCCTTGCTTGGAGGTAACCGATCCTTGAGCACCTCACTCAGTACCTTGTCTACCTCCTCTTCGGCCTCTTCGTCTTCACCTTCAAGCATTTCATTCTCGCCCAGTGTATCATCCAGCATCTCCTCAATGATACCCGCCTTCATCAGCTCGGAGCTAAGCTCTCGCATCGTGCCTGTCAGCTCTGGCAGTCTGACCAGACTGTTCACGTCCTTCATGATGCCCGTGCTGGCCTTGATACTGCCTTCAATCTTCCGGACCGAAAAGGCCTCATTGACCTGCATTTGTACGCTGTTGAGCTGAGCCTTGGACGTCATGAGGCGGTTGTTTTGTTTCCGGACACGAATCAGCTCGCGGGCAAAGATGCGGACATCTTGGTTGGCTTGCTTGGCCATGGCCGGATTGCGCTGGGCGCGTTTGGAAGACTGTTGAATAAGGTTTTTGGTTTTCTGTTCCGTGGCCTTGAGCTGCTGGATATCGCGATCGAGCTTTCGGACATTTTGGCGCACAAGGGCGTTGCATTTGCGCTTCTGTAGCGGCTGTTAGCTTGCGGCGTAGAGAGAGTTGGTATAGAGACGTCGGGCCGCGTACCTGTTCCTCGGGCGTGGGCTTCCACAGGAGACCCTTGATGGTCTCCATAGCGGGCAGCCGGTCAAGACAGACTCGCGCAGTATGGCTTTACGGGCGTCAAGTTTGGGGTGGTTTGAGGTGGAAGTTGTCTGGCGCTAATCGATGCGGGTAGAGCGGGAGTTGGCAGGCCCAAGAATCAAGCGGCGCGTGACCACGGCTAGGGTGAGCGATTGGCAAAACAGCAGCTCCAAGCACGAAGAGGTTTGATCCTGTTGTGAAGTTGCTACTATGCAGGCAAGCAAGCGCACATGCGTGTAGTATGTAAGGGTCCGAGGTTGCCTTGGTCAAGCTCGGGCCCATGGTGACGTTGACCTGGCCGCGGGGCAGAACCAACCCACTAGCCTCATCATCGAACGGTGCCAACCAACGCGACTCGCACAGGAGACAGTCAGGAAAACTTGAGTTGCAGTTGTACACCCTATTTCACTGCCCTCTGAGCTGCATTTCGTAATTGATTGACCAAAAAACGGGTCGTTGAAGCTCAAGATTCCATAGAGCTTCTATTGCCTTCCACGCTAGTCCCTCCACAGGGCCGCATTTCTTCCGCCTTCAATCTGCTTCCGCCAGACAAACACTCCAACTGAACAGCAATCCATTCATCTTATACTTATTGCGACATTCTTCTTTGGCACCGGCTAGAGATCGATTGGAACTTGGCAACACACAACTACAGCCATCACAATGTCTTTTATTCCAGAAGGTGGGTCGCAGCCTTGTTTACCACGCGTGCCCGAAACATTCTCCTGTTGTGTACAGGATATGTGCTACCGTCAAAGACGCGCCAGCCAGGCCTTGCATACGAAACAAGACATACTAATATTCAACAGTTACCTGGGCGCAACGCTCATCCGTCGATGACCCCGCGAAGAACGTGGTATACCTCACCATTGTCGCCCCCGATGTCCCCAACGCAGACATGAAGCTCGACCTCAAGGAGCAATCACTCAGCTTCCAGGGCACCTCTACTTCCAAGAAGTGCACATACGCCGTCGACCTCGAGTTCTATGGCGAGATCGACCCCAAGGAGTCCAAGATCGTCAACAACGGCCGCGACATCGTATTATTACTGCGCAAGAAGGAGCTTAAGCAGGAGTACTGGCCCCGTCTGCTCAAGGACACAAAAAAGATGCACTTCCTCAAGACCGATTTCGACAAGGTGAGTTGGTCAGGGACAATGATACCAGGAGCACCAGACTAACTTGTCTCAGTGGGTCGATGAGGACGAGCAAGACGAGAGCCCCGAAGACCTTGACATGGGCGGCATGAACCCAATGGGCGGCGGCGACGGAGGCTTTGGCGGCATCGACTTCAGCAAGCTTGGCGCAGGTGGAGGTATGCCAGGAATGGAGGGCATGGACATGAGCCAGATGATGGCCAACATGGGCGGCGGTGCCCCCGGCGCCGGTGACGACAGCGACGACGACGACGATATGCCCGAGCTGGAAAACGATGAGGACAGCAAGGATAAACCCGCTGCTGCGTCTGGCGACAAGCCCAAGATTGAAGAGGTAGAGTAAATGGGCGACATTTTCGTGTTTAGTGGTTTGTACCGCATAAAATTTGGCGTAGGTGGCGCGCAAGATGGGCTTGCGGCAACGCAGTCTTTGGGGAGGGGGAAGGATGAATGTAGTCTGAAAATGGCTAAGGGCGATTGTGCATCTATGGGCCGCTGTATCTTTGACACTTCAGCGTGCTGATGCGGATAATGATTGAATCATGCAGTACACGACAGAGCAAATACGAATCATGCTTTCTCATGGTTGGAAAATATCTCCATGCACAATGAAACAACGATTTCTCAATAAATTTCTTTTCTACAGATTCTATATCTTAGTTGCCATTCGATAGCTATCGTAGGGGAAGTCTTCCAGAGTGTTGTACAATCTTGCCCATCCATCATCAATTTCCCCAGGCAAGCCAACTAGTCTCTTTCCCTCGACAGCCTCCTCTACAGCTTTTGCCAAGTCTTCCTCCGTCTCCTTGTGCTCGCCTGTCAATCCTGCAAGTACCTCCTTTTCCCTGCCCTTGTACTCCGCCAGTAATCCTGGGTGCGGGCACCAAACCACCTGCATGCCTGCCCTCCGACCAGACTCCACACCCGGCACACTATCCTCGAAGACCAAACATTCCTCAGGCCGAATAGGAGGCTCGCCGCGCTCCTCCATTGTCTTGTTGAGCGTGGAAAGCGCAAGCAGGTAAATATCCGGAGCAGGTTTACCGCGGCCGGGTGCTATCCTTGGGTCGTCGCCCAAAACGCGGTGTTCAGGCGCAAAGCTGTCAAATAAATGGCTGAGGTGCGCGCTCTTGATCTCAAAGTTGCCTTGGTGGCTGCTTGTTGCGAGCGCTACGTGGATTCCCCTGCTCTTCAGGCCTTGTAGCAAGTCAATCACGCCAGGAAGGGGCTTTGTGTTTTTGAATAGCGTCGTTTGAAGCTCGGCTTGTTCGGCTCTGAATTGTTCTTTTGATATGGGTAGTTTGGCCCACTCGTCGAAAATGAGTCCGGCTTGGGGACCGGGGCGGCCTTGGAGTTGGGCTTCCCGAAGAAGAGTAAGTAAATGCAGTCTTCATTCATAAGAGTAAGGTATACCTTTTATGGACCAGGGGATTGGTGGGCGGCCATGACGCTCGAGGATTGTGTTGCTGATAGTGGTGTAAATATCTTCAGAGTCGATCAGTAGACCGTCCATGTCGAATAGCGCAGCCCGTATGGGGGGTGGTGGGATAGTGGCGCTGAATCTTGTTAATTGAAGTTTCCAGGGATACCTTGGGTCAGAATCGCACACCTTGAGCCCATATTGATGTATTGCTAAGGTATTTAGGAAGGTCGTAGGAAAGTCCGGGAGTCAGCGTCGTTGTTCAGCGGAGAGAAATCTCAAAAGTCGCGGCGCGATGAATGGCTGATGGTACCCCACGTTCTGTCGTGGGGCGCTAATCGGACCCCGATTCGGCCACAGACGTCACTCTGCAACAGATCTACAGGTACCACAGATCACCCAGGAACAGACGACTCGATACACCCTTGGTACCAGGACAAGCATGTCATCACAGAGTGCTCCTTCTTCGAAGAAGGATGTGGCTGAGTTAGCACCGCCCGAAATCTTTCCGCCAGACGAAGAGAAGAAACTACTGGATGAAGCGACGGCGGAAAAGGCATTGGCGAACAAGACTTTTGCATCTGGCGAATACAACGGTGCAATCCAGGGCTATGAGAAAGCACTTGCAGTCTGCCCAAACTATCTCGAGTACGACGTTGCTGTCCTGCGTTCCAACATAGCCGCATGCCACTTGAAGCTAGAAGAGTGGAAGCAAGCCGTAGAATCCGCCACGCAAGCCCTGGAAGCTCTTGATCGCATAGACCCTGCCCCGGCAGCGCAAGACACCGACAAAGACGGAGTCAAGGGAGAGACAGGCGGCGGTGCCATCAAAGAAATTGACGACGCTACCGAAATATACCTTGACGCTCTCGCACGCACGAACCACACCATAAACGACGTTCACAAGCTTCGTACCAAAGCGCTCCTTCGCCGCGCAAAGGCGCGTCACGAAGTAGGTGGTTGGGCCTCTCTTCAGGGCTCACTCGAAGACTACCAGGCCCTCTCCAAGCCGCCCCATCAGCTCTCAAGCCTTGATCAGAAAGCAGTGCAGGCGGCATTGAGGACGCTGCCTAGGCAGTTGGAAGAGACAAAAAACAAGGAGATGGCAGATATGATGGATAAGTTAAAACAGCTGGGCAACGGTATCTTGAAGCCTTTTGGGCTGAGTACAGACAATTTTCAGTTTACAAAGGATGAGAAGAGCGGGGGATATAGTATGAACTTTAACCAGGGTGGCAAGTAAGAGCGTGAGGTAAAATTTAGGAGAAGGACATATGCACTTCGGTCCTGGAACATGTAGTGTTTTTTTTTGTGTACTATAGAGATGACGGTTGGGTCTGGTACATAGAGATATGATATTGCATCAGAGTGACAAGGCTCGCAAGGGGGAAGCGAGGGTGTGGCCACCAAAGAAGTAAATACTGCTCGTCTCGAGCGGCCACGCAGAGTCATGATTGCTTTTACACCTTTTGACCAGTGATGTCCATCCACATTTCCAGGATCGTCAGGGCCAGTTAGTCGAGCCGGCATGAGCAGTATGCAGGGTTCAGGCATCATTATCAGTCTTGCGTGATTGGCAGCGTGGCTGAAACGAGCTGATGGCTCTTTCTGTGTTGTGGGGGCATACTGCATTACGAGACCTTTATGTTTGACTGCTGATATATCCGGTCGAGGGAAACAGCACAATACTTGGAAACAAGTGTAATTAACTTGGCGTGTTAGGTAATATTCATTTTGCTCGTTTAGATACTTCCTGCCATCACTGAGCGCTGGTATCAAGACCATCAGGTCCTTGGGATCGTTTGGTGGGCTATACACTTTGGTGATCAAACTGTTGCTCGCAGATTACCACACAGCTCGTCTTGTGTGTATATTTTTTTTTGGAGGAAACGGGTGTGTTTAGATGATGGTACGGATGTGACGCTTGTTTGGGTACGCTTTATTGGCTTTCTCTGATCCTTCCTATTCAAGTATCACAGGGTGACATTTTGTATCAGTGTATGGGTGTAGGGATAAAAAATGCTACGTGGAAGACCATGTTTGGATGAACAAAGTCCCATGACGGCTTTTTTGTTAGTATAGGAGAAGTCTTACTGTGGCCCAGACAAGATAAATACACACAATTTCTCCGTTTCTACAGTAGACAGAGAAGTGGAAAGACTACTCCGCTATGTCCCATCCAAACACCATGACCGAGATGATACCAGCTCATCCATCAGGGCACGAATTTGACCCTCCAACTACCTATTCTTTCCTCAAGAGCTATCTCATCATTCATACCATACCATGGCTAAGATCAACTCTCGAATCTAGGATTTTCAAGTGGCACATACTGAATCTACTACAAGGAATTTTCGGCTTCTCATCGCCTCCACCTCCTCCGACCGATACAGGCATACCAGAAACCGAACGTCACAGCGGCATACCATATGTCAAACTCAATAGCGAATATCACCATTGCCTACGAAAATTGTGGACAAATGATCCGAACAAACTATATCTCGAATGTTGTTTCAACCCAAATCTCGATATAAATTTGGCCAAAGACTTCAACATCGACGGCCTTTGTCCAGTCGTCAAAGCCATCGATGACGACAGATTTATTCTTCGCGACCTGAATAAGCACTATTACCTTTGGGATGCACAGAGCGGCAAGTTACTGAAGTTCTGGGAGACATGGACAGAGGGATTTGCATCAAAAGAAGAGGTGGTGAGCGGTCTTGTGTGCAACATAAACTGGGCTGAGATGGAGACGGATTTTGTTTACTGTTACAAGCCGGTCGGCTAGTTTGGCCCTGCATAGGATAGTGGATTTTGGACAAAGTTGGATGCAAGACGAAAAGCGGAGGGTTTACCCCTGCCGACAGTTGTAGTCTAAAAAGCCTTTGCAAACGAACCAATGACGCATTACAGCCCTTTGAATCCCCCCACCCATTTTTTTTCATTTTTCACTGCCTACTACCCCCAATTTGCTGGCGCGGCTCGTGACTCCTCCACATTTAGGGAGGGACCGTGGGCAATAATAAAAGCAACGATTTTCTGGAGATCGCGCGGCTTGTCATGCCGATACCTGATTGAGAAATTGTACTTGACGTAGAACGTGTTAGACATCTCGGCCTCAGATTTCCGTCGAACACCCCGGCAACCATGCCTCAGTATCTGGTTCGACTTGCGCAAGCACACGAGAGCTTTCGTAAGGTTGAGCTGCAGGCCTTGGCAGATGTTGCAGGCATAGTACTGCAATTTGTCAAGTACGAGGAAGATGTGAGTGCGCTCTTGTTTCTCGCAGCCTATTCGCCTACACTTTAATCTTTTTTCTTTGAGCCTTTTTGCTATAGATGCCGTCGTTCTGTTAAGTACAGTACAAAAAGAGAAACCATATCATCCCCACCACAGAAAAAAACCCATCCTGACATTTCAAGTCTCCTTATTGCATAGTGGACCTACCATCAGACACTGCGGCACGAAAACTCATCGCTCGTAGCATTCTATCACAAGGCATATACGAGCTATGGGGTCAAGGTGCGGACTACGATGCTCTTCATGAATCTGTCCGCAGCCTGACTGCTTCGAAATGGCCTCAATATGAGACAGTCACTTTCCGCTTTACTATAGAAGGCTATCGCGGTGGAAAATCAAGCGATGAACAGCGTAAGATCATCGACAGTTTCTCGTACATGGCGTTCAAGGGAACACCGCGAATGCGCGATCCTGACGTTGCCTTCCGCGTTTTTGAAGACTACGAACTTGATGCCAAAAAGCCAAAGTATCTGTACTTTGGTCGCTTCATAGCAGACTCTTGTCGCAATGAAGCAAAGAAGACATATGATCTCAAAAAGAGGCACTACATCAGCACTACGTCTATGGACGCAGAGCTTACGCTCGTTACGGCCAACATTGCACAAGTAGCTCCAGGCAAACTGTTCTACGACCCCTTTATGGGCACAGGCGGATTTCCAATTGCATGTGCTCATTTTGGAGCCGTAGTGTTTGGAAGCGACATCGATGGCCGCACTATCCGCGGTACAGGAGGAAGTGCTAGGAGAGGCCAAACCGGAAAGTATGATGTCGTTGGCAACTTCAAACAGTACAGTATAGAGTCGAGATATTTAGGCGCATTTGTCTCGGATCTCACCAATACACCACTGAGGCTCTTGCCGACCAGCAGCAAGCATCCTAGAGGCTACCTCGATGGTATCGTTTGCGATCCGCCTTACGGCATTCGCGAAGGACTCAAAGTACTTGGGTCACGTCAGGAGCTCCTGGATAAAGAGCGACAATCTCACCAAGACCAGTTCAAGGAACCGGGCTACATTCCACCAAAGCGACCATACTCTTTCACAGCTCTGCTCGACGATATACTCGCCTTTGCCTTTGTCACATTGGTAGAAGATGGCCGGATAAGCATGTGGATGCCGACTGCCAACGACGAGGACATTGAGCTCATCATACCCTCGCATCCAGGCCTGGAACTTACGTCGGTGTGCGTACAAGCCTTCAACAAATGGTCACGCCGGCTCCTCACGTACCGGCGTCGCCGCGAATCAGAAATACCAGAGGGCGCATTGGAATCTGTCAAGAGAGAGTATGAGAAGGGCACAAGAGCTAGCGAGCTGAACGACTTTCGTAGAAAGTATTTCCAGGGGTTCAAGGAGTTCGAGAGCATGAAGAAGGAGTTTGTGAGGATGAAGATGGAGACCAAGTCGGATAAGGAGGGGGACCAGTCTGAGACCAAGGAGCGTGTCAGTGCGTAAGCACTTGCTGTATCTTTGATTTGTGTTTAGGCCGCTATCTGGCATGGTTTTCTTGGTGCTGCAAAACGTGCGGTTGGTGGTTTTCCTCTGCCATCATTTTAGCCGGCACACGCTGCTCACGTAGACTATTTGAGTACATCAATGTAACTATGCATTTCAGCACCATTCTTACCATTTACAATACTAGACGGCGGGACACTAGGGTCCTGTAAAAGTCGCCACGGATGTCATAGTTTCTCCGCGAGCGTTGAGCAATGACATCCGTATTAGAACCGATTGGTGGAAATGGCAAATTAATTCAACCTCATCCAGGACCCTCCGTTTTCCGCTCATGTCGTTCGAGAAAGATGGTGGAGTCATACTAGTCCCAATCTTAAGTTGTTATAGGAAGCCCAACTTTGTATATAATCTGTCAAATTCCCGTATTATGATGACGGAGGCTTGGCCTGGAACTACACCAATCTAAATCGGAGTACAGAACAAGCCAAGATGCATTTCTCTTCGACGTTATCGTATTTTACATTATTTACTTCGTCCGCCATGGCCCTTCCACCCCGAGAGGTCAAGGTGAAACCGCCGTATTTCGCTTTAGCTGGTGACTCAACGACAGCAGTGCAATCCGCCGGCGGCGGTGGCTGGGGCGACGGTTTTCTCAATACGACTCTCCACCAAGGAGCCTCAGGAAAGAACTTTGGCCACAATGGCGCGACAACTGTGTCGTTTCGGGAAGGAGGAGACTGGGCCAATGTTCTCGCAGCAGCCAAGGACGCGTCCAAAGACTACGAGCCATATGTAACCATTCAATTCGGTCACAACGACCAGAAGCCAGCCAAGAACATTTCCATGGAGGACTTCACGAACAATCTCGTTGCGTTAGTCAAGGAAGTGCGTGCCGTACCGGCCACACCCATTCTCGTGACGTCGCTCAGCAGACGCAACTACGACTCCTCCGGCCAGATCAAACTGAATCTCGCCGATGTGACAGCTGCGACAAAGAAGGCGGCTGAACAGACTGGCGCAGATATTATTGATCTTAACGGGGCGAGCACAAAGTACTTGAATGCTATTGGGGCAGACAAGGCCCATACGTACAACTTGGATCCTACTGACAATACGCATCTCAACTCTGAAGGAAGCATTGTATTTGGAAATCTAGTAGCAATGTTGATCGATGCTGAGGTACCGAAGTTGACGAAGTATGTCAAGCCTGTGCCGAGTATTGCAGAAGCATTGGAGAAGGGCGAGTATGTGTTCCCAGAGGTGTAAAGGGTCGTGTTATTGTGGTCTCAAAAGGAAGAAACGACAGGTTTATCATGTACATTTAATAAGCGTCTGTAAATGAATCCAAAACTGCTTGTGCTATGACTTGGGAAATCACTATTCGCTGAGATAAAAAAAATGGATGATAGTATGGATGTGGCGCACGCGGGGAATGCCATGTTGGTAGGGCTGAGCACAGACTCGGAGTTGCGAACATTTTGAGGAACATGCATCATACTCCCAGTGCGCCAACATTCACAGCCCACCAACTATGCAATGTTGGCCGGACGCATTGAGAAGCACCGAAAAATTATAGGCTTTTAGTCTGAGACGCCATAGTTTCTACAAAGAGACGCCTGGGTTAGGCCTGCCCAGATCATACCATGTCTCTTCTACGGCCGACATGCGCTTCACTCGCGCGCCGACTCTACACCACACAACCACACATTGAGCAGTCTTCAAGGTCCCCTTTACTGGCTCTTATTCAGCGACACAGAGCCTCACGGCCGCAATGCCGCTTCTTCACCTGTACACCCCAGTACCGTGCCAGAGTCATCGACACGCCCCAAAACCCCACCATCCCTCAGTCTCGCAAGCGCACCGTACGCATAGGGCCGCTACCCGAAGGACCAGTCAGTGAAGCAACTATCCAGCGCATCTTCGGACGAAAGTTGTCCCCACAGGACGGTAACAATGTCTTGCGAATCCTGCATCACCGGCGGACAGCAGGTTCCCTTGCCGACTATGGTGTGGACAACCTGGGAAAACAGTATACACATGTGAGCCGGGAAACGGCACTTAAAGGGCTGGAGTGGCTGCGAGCAAAGTATCCCATTGACGAAGCTCGCGCAGCAGAAGAGTGGGCAGAGAAGGAGGCGAACCGCATCGCGTACGAGCTGTGGCTCGCAGACCCCGAAACCGAGTCCAAGTACAAAGACCCCGCCCGCGCCTTTCGCGAACAGATGGAGAAAGAGGAACAGGAGAGAATACGCCAAGAAGCAGAGGACCAGAAGATTGGCATTCTGCACGCGGGCAAGAGCCAATTCGAGCTTAACATTGAGGAGAAGAGACGAGCGCGGTTGGAGGAAATCACACGGATTGCAGAAGAGAAAGAACGCAAGGAGAAGGAGATGGAAGAGAAGCTGGCAACTGGAGAGTGGGTGCGGACACCAACTGGAACACAGCTCATGAAGCCTGGACAGACGACGTACGTTGATGTCTTTGGCCGTGAGCAGGTCAGCCGAAGGAAAGAAGAAATGGAAAAGTACAACAAGGCTGCACAAGTGACGGATGCGAAGACGCCTGAGGAATTGCTTGCGCAAACCACTCTTGTATGTTGTTCGGCCTGTCAGACCCTCCTATGCCAGGACAACCTTTTGCTAACTAGATATTCCTAGACTGAACGTCTCGTTCCCATGACCGTGTTTGTCGCCGCTACTCTTGTTCTCTGCTTGCTCTTCGCACACTACTACGTACCGCCGTCTCCTGAGTACCGCTTCTTCCCTGATCTATCGCCTACGACAGCCACCATCGGCGCTTTGGTCGTTACCAACTGCGTCGTCGCCATTGGATGGCGCATCATGCCGTTGTGGCCTCTGATGACGCGCTACTTCATGCACGTACCTGGCTACCCACGCGCCGTGCAAAGCGTCCTGAACGTCTTTAGCCACATCCAATACGAGCATCTCCTCGCAAACATGATGATGCTGGCTCTCGTCGGCCCCGTATGCTGCGACCTTGTCGGCCGCGGCATCTTCATGGGCACGTACATCAGCGCCGGTGCCGTCGGTACCCTCGCATCGTTGTACTGGGCTAATCTCGGTCGTGGAAACATTACTGCCCATTCAGTTGGCGCTTCAGCTGCTATCTGGGGTATCTCAGCACTCTACTGCCTCCTTACTGACCAGGAAAAGATCAAGATTCCGCTGCTGAAAGATGCAGAGGTGGCGTTTTGGCCAAAGATGCTGTTTGCTGCGTTTGTGGTGCTCGAGATACACAGTGCGCTAAGGAAACGCACGTCGATGGATCATGCAAGTCATTTTGGTGGCATGATTGTTGGCATGGGCACGGCGGGCTACTTGAGGGCTAGTGGTTGGAACGAGAAGAGGCTCGGTGTAAGTGTTGAGAAGGGCGTCCAGGAGAGGGCAGGTACACCGGATAAGACGGTGGACGTGGGTGCTGTGGCGAAGGAGAGTCTCAAGGAGGTTAGGGAGAGCATTACCCGTGGTTCCAAGTAGAGACGAGAAGGACTTGTTTGTACATGATGAAATGGGCTTTCCTGTCTATTTCGCCTCTTCTATTGCTTCTCAAAAAAATGTACTACTATGTGTATACATCCATCCATCGATCCATCGATCCATCCATCTCAACAACTCGTTTCAAGCACCACCACCACGACACTTGCTCAAAACCCCCATATTCATCCCCACCACCAACCTTACCAAATCCCAATCCCCGTTTCCCCCTACACAATCCATAACAACAACACCAGTACTTCCATCTCCCCTCTCCGCCCTCTTCCTAACCACTCCACGACTACTAGCCGCTCCAACACCATCTCCTTCATCCTGCCCCTTCGTCATCGTCGTCGGTAGCACCACATCCGCGCCATCTAAATGATGGCCCTCACACAACCACGACTCGATACCGTGATTGATTACCTTTGCAATAGCACTAGGCCAACAAGCCCTCTTCCAGAAATTGCTGGCGGACAAGAAATTCAGGTACAAAGGGCCCGGGGGCACGGGGTTGACAGCGTCGGTAGTGACGCCAGGGATGGGGTGCAGGGCTTGTGCCGAACGCACAAAGTGGTGGTTGCAGTGCTGCAGTTTTGTGGCGATGAGAGAGGGGACGAGGACTTCGCAGTAGTCTTGGAGGCAGAAGGTGGCGGTGGACGGGGTGGTGGTAGCGGACGAGGGGAAGAGCGCGTGGTGCGTGTTGTGTGGCCATGCGGTGGCGTCGAGGCCTGCTTTGGAGGGCGAGGGGGATGCGTCGGTGGTGCTGGTGCTGGTGGAGATGGTGTAGCGGCGGATGAGGATGAGTTTGCCGCGGACGCTGTGGAGGTAGGGGATGGTGTTTTGCGTGTACCAGAGGGAGGCGTTGGGGGATATGTAGTGTTTTTCCAGGATGCGGGCGAGGTGTTCATCTGTTGCACTGCCTACGCCTTCTCTTTTCAAACTTATGAGGACGGTTTCGCTGGGGTTGGTGGCGAGAAAGTCGTAGCATGTTTGTAGAATGGGCTCGAGATACCTGGGCCCGGTGAGGCTGATAGGAAAGGCGCCATGGACGAGGTATAGGTCTTTTTTAGACAGATCTGTGGCGTGTATTGGCTGTACACGTATATCTAGGAAGCGGATCCCATTTTCCAGCTGGTTTTTTATGTCGTGGACTTGGCAACGGACAGAGGGGAGAGCACGATAGTGGGTATGAGAGTTGTGTGTTCCTGGTATGCTGATAGCTGAGAGAGGGAGGTTGTCTGGGAGGTTGGCCATCCACGATGAATAACTAAGAAGATGGTGACTGTGAATTGCCAAGTGTGGAATAGGCTTGGAAGGGTGGAAGAGGGCCTTGTAGGTTGCCGATGGATTCACGGAGAGTGCAGTAAAAGCTTGCGTGGATTTTTGCGTGTATGACGGGTTGATGTCGATACGATGCCGCTCAGTGCCGACTACTTGAATGGTAATACGTAGCATTGGACATGATAGTGTAGCTGCATTGTTGGGCTGTGCTGGGGTAGGGAAACTGAGCGTGTATGATTCAAAAGGCTCGAGTGTAACCTCCAGATCCCGAGTATTGAAACTCTGCGCATGTTCGCTGAGCTCTGGTGATGTGGGTACCGCAGAGGTAGTGTTTTTGGAGTTAAAAAAGTATCCATGGGCTTTTGATTGAAGAGTATTTGGATCTTCAAATCGCTCGACACGCTGCAAGCATATAGCAATAGAAGTCAGGTTCCGCACCGTAAGTGACGATGACATCTCTTCCATGCCCAACTCTCTTGCAGAATCTGGCAGTAGAGTTTCTCGAGGCAAATCAGAGACACCCAGACGACCAGCCTTTGAGCTGTCTTGAGAACGAGTATTGTTGTTCTGCTTTATATTGTTAAACACAACGGCTTGCTGAGAGTATCGACAATTACGATTAGAGATTAGTAGCTGAAGTGTCACACGCAGATGAGAAGATGCCTCTATATTGGGTAGCAGCAGTATTGAGTGCAAGGATTAAAAGACAGATTGTCAGTGAGATAGACTGGGTGGACAAAGCGCCAAGGCGCCGCCCGTCCCCGAAGGCGCGTTCGAGACGCGTAATGCATTGTAAACAACAGTCACTATTGAGAGAAAAGGAAACAGTAATGAATCGATTGGCACATTATCATTTCAAACACAGCAATAGGGTGACTTGATTAAGAGCGTAATAGAACTAACATTGTTTGCGGCAAGAGCCCTATCCTATCTTCTTAACGCTGTTCTACAACCAAAGCGACTCAGAGGCCCATACCTGCCTCCGCCAGGGGTTTGCCTGGGTATCATGCAGCCCGAAACAACGTAGGATGTGCATGGCCAACAAGAAAAAAAAAGAAGGCATCGATACGGCTGGTATCATCTACGCACAAACAATCAAACGCCTCCATCCTGTCATAGCACGCACCAAAAATGCGAAAAAAAGAAAGGGCCATACCGTGGCGCCGGTAAAATGCAATAAAAGCTAGCAGAGAAGATGATTCATGTTCTTTGGAACAGCACCAGTAGGGCTCTCAATGACGTGCCGCTGCGCACTACCAGATGACGAGGGGCGAGATTCGCTCGTGCACTGGATGTGGGCAAACGCCATCTCTTCCTCAATCTGAGCATTGGGTGTGCGATCCTTGGTGGGTGTGAAACTTTCGATGGCTGGCCGCTTTGGCGAGTGATTATTGCGACCATCTACGTTTGAGACGGGCTGGAAGACGTAGTCCGACTTTATTCTCGTTAGCCTGGCCGTCTTCCTAGGAGTGGCTGGGGCTTGGGATTTTCCAGCGTGAATGACGACAGCGAAGTTTTCCTTGGGTTTAAGCTCTGGGTTGAAGTCGGATTCCATGGGTTTCAAAGAGGCATCAGACTTTTTGGCCAAAGATTTGTTGGTAGGCTTTGTAGTACCCTTGGTAGCCTTGAATACGTTGTTGATGGCAGGAGCATTCTTTTTAGCCTCCTTCTTTGCCTTGCCTTTGGTCGCTGTTGCCTTCTTTGGCTGCGCCTTGGACTTTCTCGCAGGACCCTTTCCTGCAGCCTTGCCAAACAGATCCAATTGGCCGTTTTGGATATCCACCTTTCTCTTTGTGCCCTTCTTGGATGGGGTGTCTGGCTCTTCCTTGTCAAACGACTGAGGAAGGATGCGTGGGCTTTGGCCAGGTGTCAACTGTCCAGCATTGCGAAGTACACCTGGCTTGCGAGGGGTGCCAATGACAACCTCGGTCTTTTGCTTTTCCTTGACTTTATTGATGTGCTCATCGGTGACAGTCTTGTAGTCCATGGGTTCGTCCCATCGGCGCATGTTGGCGTGGCGAGCTACTTCGTCACAAGGGCCCTTGACCACCAAGTCCCACTTGTCCTCGAGATCCTTTCCAAGTGGCTCAGGGTCGTTGTTGAGCCATACGGTGACACCGCCCTTTCGGTCTCGGACAATGTTGCACATTTCACGAGCTATACGCCGTACACCTGGGACCTTTAATGTGGTGCCAGCTACGATGACAGCGTCAGGACGCATGCGCATGTCATATGACGCGCAGGAACCGATTGATTCATCGTCGGGGTTGTGCTCGTTGTAGAGGACCATGCGTGGACGCAGGCGGCCGATGCCATGGCTTCGCTTGTCCGCGACTTGGCGGATCTCGTCGTTTTGCACGCAGCTTGGGCAAGGAGGCGGACTAGGACCGTTGAATTGCTCAGCATCAAAGGGACTTATGGCGTGGCATTTGGAACACGACATGTAGTCAAGTCCACCATGGACTTGGACCGTCTTGGGCCAAGGACCTTTTTTGGGGAGAGGAACCTGGGTGCTCAGAGGCGGCAGCGACGTGTCTATGCCATCAACGTTTTGGGTGTAGAGGCGCATCAAGCGGCCTTCGTGAGCCAGCGTCGCGAGAAGATGATGGAAGGCAGTGGGCTGGGCGGATTTGGTGTGGTGGGAAAGGTCCGGACCATGTCGTGGAACGTGGATGTCGACGTGTCATCCTGGTAAACAGAGGCGTCAAACAGGTCCTTGCCAGACGACTTGAGCTTGTGGTCCTTTTTGAGCGTGTTGAACAAGCCTGTGGCCGAACGAAAGTCGGGAATGCCAGCCGACACGGAAATACCTGCACCAGCAATGACGACAATCTTGCGCTTCTTGTGCAAGACGTTCAGTAGGCGCTGTAGCTGGGGCAGGTGGTCGTCGGGGACCTGAGGGCTGGATAGATCGAGATATTCAGCTGTGCGCTCTTTGGGCTCCATTGTCTTCCTCCTCTTTACTGGACGCGGGTTGTCGTCGTTGCTGCTGCATGGTGGTGAGGGAATGTCTTCGGGGACGGGTGTAGTCTTGGCGGACGACCGCTGGGACGACGAGGGAGACATGTAGACGCGTCGCTGGGCGAAAGAGTTGAGTTCTGGCGGAGGCGTGGGCGAGCGGGAGAGGAGGGAGATTTCCGAGTCGGACAGCTCCGTCAAGGGCGAGCTTGGGACGTTGTTGAGCGTGGCCGACGCCATTGTGAAGGAACGATGGACGGGGGCAGCGCGAGTGGTGTTGGTGTTGGCGTGGTGTTGTGAGGGGAGCGCAACAATGGGCAGCGACTCGGCGACTTCAGGGACGGCCGCGTGTGGGACCAACACAACGTGTGTGGTAGCTTTGAAAAGTCGCGCTGGAGGCGCTCATAAGAAGACGTGAAAGGAAGACAGTGGGCGGGTGGAGATTTGCAGCGCTCGAGGGCGTGTGGAGGGGGGCAGCAGAGTGGGAAGCGCAGAATGAGCCGGGCTGGGTGGGTCGTGGCTGCTGTCGCTGCAGGCCGTTGCTTCCCCGTCAAGGAGATGCGTGCGGAGGGCAGAAGGCGCGCTATGCCATTGCGGCAGGCGCGACAGACAAACGGAAGGCGCGCGTCGGAAGCGGACGCGTCGTGAGCGCTGGGGAGGCGGCGGGCGGCGGCGATGGGGGGAGACGGAGAGGGTGAGGTGGAGGTGGAAGAGTGAGCAACCAAGTTTGAAGAGGTTTGGCGGAGGTTGCGGCCGTTCACCTTGACAACCATGGGCTCCGCCGGAGAGCAGCGCCAAGAGAAGCACCTAAACACTCGGCCTGGCTGCCCTTTAGCTCGAGTCGGCCGTCTGTGTGCAGAACCGGCTCAGTGCGCAGCACACAGCACAGCACAGCACAAGCAAATCCAATCTGGTTGCTTTTGCACACGCTGTTTCCCTTTGTGCGCTCCGCGTGCCAACCCTCGCTGGATTGGCTGTTTGGCGCTGCGTCGCTCCCCCTCGCTCTCCGCCTTGGGCGACACGTATTTTCTGCAAGCCTAGAATCTTGTGCGAGCCACGGCTGTGCCTGTTGGGTTTGCGCACGGCGTCTTGAGCGGTGGGTGGTGCTGTTGCAGGCTTGGCCAGGCCTTCTTGAAGGATCAAAGTCCGACATGACGATTGCGCACCAAGGTCCAGCGCACCGCACGCAGACTAGAAGGGCGCTAGTCGCCGTTAGCGCGTCGCTTACTGCCGCCATCCATGCTTCCCTTGTTTGCCAACCAGAGGGAGCGTCGCCTCAGCCAGCTCTACCTACGCATGTACATACATACCATACACATCCTCTGCCACAACCCGTCTTGGGAAATCCTTGCCTGTTTTTTTCTTTTCTTCTCTTAGCTGTTGTAGTGATACCCGGCCTTGGTCTGCCTCGTTCGTTTTCAATCCACCTGGCTCGCCTGCAGCTAGGTCCATCTCCCCATCATGGACGGCGCGAGCTACAACATGGACGTCGATGATCTCTTTGGCGACTCGGACCATGTCAACATCCAGGCCATAAACACAACCCCGCCCGTCAAAGGCCTGGATGCTCGCATCGACGATCTCGGCTCCAACGGCTGTTGCCAGTGAGTCCTCTCTCGCTCGTCTCTGCGCCTTGTCCTAACACGTGACAGGAAGATTGCTTGGTCCAAGAACGGCTGTGTCGCCTACATAACCCCAGATGGCTATTCAATCAACCTCAAAACATTCTCACGCAATCCGGAGACCGGCAAATGGAATCTCGGCAAGACGGTGCCTCTGGAACTGCCACAGGGTCGCGAAGTATTTCCACTGACACACCTATCATGGAGCCACCTCGGCAACGACCTGGCCGTCATGGACCAAGCAGGTCGCGTCATGGTCTTTTCCTGCGCTATGGCGCTTGACCGCATGCATTTTACCAGGGCAGAGATTGCTCATCCAGAATCAGATGTCGATGGTGTCGTTGGCATGCATTGGTTGGCAATACTACCATATGCACAAAAGGTAGCATTCCCACAAATTCGTCATGGCTGGAGCCAAGCTCACCCCTCCTAGAATCTCATCGCCTGGTCGGCTGCACGCGAAGGCAACAAATGGAAGTGGAACATAAGACAACACTTGTTCAACAACGCCCACCACCCAGTCGATGGCAAAGCTTCGCTCATATACCTGAAAAGATACGGTGAACTCAAACTTCGCTTCCAGCAAAACGACAACAACTGGCAAGAAGCCTCTGCTCAACTTGGTCCCATGTCCTCTACCAAAGAGTCATTTACTCACGCAGCTTTCGCCTCTAACAATGACAACACCCTTTTACTAGCAGCCTACGATGTCAGGAGGCGCCTGCACCTGTACCGTGTTGAGACGATTTGGAATGTTCCGGCGGATAAGAGAAGCCAAAATGCTGGCCCCTTTGAGAAGCCGACAATCCAAGTCTCGCTCCTTGCCCTAGAAGATACCTGCAATCCTTTCGACGTTATCAATGACGACCTGAGCAATGGTGAATCTTCAAGAGGCACTGCTGCTGCCCAACTAACCCATCTTGATTTCCTTCCTGTCACGCCTCAACAAGACGACGGCTCCATGCCTACCATTCAGGCCATCTTTACCAAGCCCCCAAATCCCATCTCATATGATATGAACCCGCAAGAGACACGCTATAGCATCATCGTCAAGTGGGAAGTTCATCAAGAGCAACAGAATCAGCTGCACTCAAGTCTTGATCAAGTCACATCCAAGAAGAAAAGTGTCAGCTCAGTACCTGCTCAAACAACTTATCTTCTGAAACGACTATCGGACTTTGCGCTTCATGCAGTTGTCCTGGACTTTTATCCCATCTGGTACAACATGCTATTGGCCTTTTGCTACAGCGACGGTTCCATTCAGTTCAGGAAGCGATCTACCATGGAAATGATTATGCCAGATGATAACACTGACCATGTAACTTCGCTACTCCAGGCCGGTTTCGTCTTCCAAGACGCTGAGCCTTCGCTCCATGTTGCCTTTTCCCCAAATCATTGCATGGCTGTTGGAATGCAATTGGACGGCACCATAAAGCTTCGTTCCATGGAATACACACACGGCACGTTATCCACAGACGACGAAGATCCACACCACTCGGCTGCGCTTGCAGCACTTATCCTTCAATCATCATCTGCTGCTAACCAATATTTCTCGAGCGACGATATCTTCGCCATCATCGAGCCAATGAGTGACAAGCGAAAACAAGACTTCATCACCTTGTTATTCGAGGGGCTGCAGGTTAATATCGACTGCGGAATCGACGACGCATCTACGAACCATTTTATCTTACTCGGACGTTCACCATTCTTCGTCAAAACACTTTCAGCAATGCATCTTTGGGACTTCAGGGTACCATCAACCGCACCTTGAGCAGCAAAATCGCATGGCAGATTCTCAACATTAAGTATGTCACACAAATCTTGACAACAATTGTACGCATGCACGGCGATGTGTCCAAAATCAACCTCAGACCTGAGGCAGTACCGCAGATGATTGGCACAATAAGATGGACAATGCACTTCATGGCATACACGCTTGACGACCTTTTCTCCCTCGGCCGTGCCTTATCCGACATCCCACCCGCAGACTTGACACGCGAGGTCTTGGAGAACAAGATCAAGGAAATGAACAAGCCCGCCGTCCTCATGCTGCTCTCGGCTTTCCCCCGTGCCATGATGAAGCTCTGGGCCCAACCTATCCAATGGGTCAAACGCAGTGCTGAAGCCCACGCCAACAACCCTAACGCGCCCGTCCAATCTCCCGAGGCAAAGAGACTCTATACCCCGCTCCTCTCCGCCGTCACCGAGCTCCCCTTTGAATGGCGATGGTTTGAAGTCCTCGTGAGCGAAACCACAAACCATGTACGCGGCATCTACAAACAGCGCAACCTTAACGAGGCCCAGCGCAACAGCATCGAGCGCGAGATTCTCCTTGGAAAAGTCCCAGATATCCTCTTCCCAGTCGCCAAACGCCTAGTCACGGATACCTTGTGGAACAGCAACCAGCAAAACGGCTGTCTAGCAGATAAACTCGACGAGGGCAAACTCATGTTCTTCGATACCACCTGGCTCGGCTTCCAAGACTCTGGCCGCGCTCGCATCTGGCACGACCAGCATGTCGTCGACGTGTGCCAGAAGATGATTATCCGTGGTGTAGGTACCTGGGTTCATCCTGTTAATACCACGCCAGGTCAGTATGCCATGGGCTCTCGCAATCGGAGCGATAGCTTGCAAAGTGCACCTGGCGGTGCCGGTGGTGCTAGCGGCGCCCATGGAGACTCAAATGCAGAGAGAAAGAATAAGAATATGCTCCGCCAGTGTGTCAGATGCGGTGCTTGTATGGAGGATGTGGTGCCGGGTCTGCCGGGCTATACCATACATCACTATCAATGGTTGGTGGGTGTGAGCAAGCATTGCGTTTGTGGTAACAGTTGGATGTTGGTCGAGACTAAAGCGTCGGCCAGATAAGTATGAGAAAAAAGAAAGAGAGAAAGAACAAAATCTCATAGATGCTAGGTTAGTGCCCAGTATTATACATATTTTGCTAGCAACAACAGAGTGTGCAGCAGAGCTGCAGGTTGCGTACCAGCTGGTTAGTCTTCCAGGCTAGATGGCCATGTAATTCACCATCACATAATCAATTCTTCAACCCATCTACTCAGTGTGCATTTGTTCTCATTCGTTCATAGACAGACTAGCTGCTTTTCACATGCCTCGTTAAAAAGACAGGCGTATAAATCATAAACACATACACTCATGGCTAGGAGCGTCTAATCGCTCGACACAGCCGCTTAAACACCAATCCCCATCAAACCGTTTATGCCTTTGCGGCACCGGCCTTGATGAGCAGGATGTCGCCGTCCTCGACAACGTAGTCCTTGCCCTTGGTCATGATCTTGCCCTTAGCCTTGACAGTGGCTTCATCGCCCTCTTCCCTCAGTGTCTTGTAGTTGTACACAATGGCCTGGATAAATGTCTTCTCAAAGTCTCCGTGAATCACACCGGCGGCTTGTGGCGCCTTGGTACCGACCCTTATTGTCCATTGTCGGACTTCGTCGGTACCAGTTGTGAAGAAGCTGCCAAGCTCGAGAGCCTTGCGCATCGTCTGAATGGCCTTGGGAAGCGCCGACTTGGTGCCAAGGTTCTTGAGCTCCTCAGCTGCCTCCTCATCAGACATGACAGCAAGACGCTCCTCGAGCTGGACAGAGATGGGGATGATTGGGTCGCCAGGGGCGTTGGTCTTGACCCATTCGGCAATCTTGGGCAGATGCTTGTTCTTCTGGCGGATGTAGTCCCTCTCGCTCAGGTTGACAAGGTAGACAACGGGCTTGGCGGAGAGAAGGAAGAGAGGGTTGATGTGCTCGACCTGGCAAAGCGTAAGCAAGCATTCGTAGACAAATCCATGTAATGTCAAATTAAGAATATTTGTCGCAAAATCAGAGTAGGACGTCACTTCAGAACGGCCCAGCGTTAATGGGCCATCAGAGAGCTGGGATTATAGAGCAATCGCTCTTTGTCATCTTTTAATGCGAAGGAATGCAAGTGAAAAGAAAAATGAATGCATACCTCCTTGGGTGTCCAGTTGCCCTTGCGGACATCCTTGCCATTCTTGAGCATGTCAAGGACCTTCTCAACAGTGGCTTGCTCCTCCTTGAGCTTCTTCATCTCTAAACTCTGGCCACCTCGTCGTGTCTCCTTAACAAGGTTTGCGTGCGCCTTCTCGACAAACTCAATGTCTTTCAGACGCAGCTCCTCGGCAATGATGTCCAGGTCACGAATGGGGTCAACGTCACCCTCGACGTGGATGATCTCGGCATCGTCAAAGCAGCGGACAACCTGGAAGATGGCATCGACGGCACGAATGTGCGACAAGAAGGCGTTACCGAGACCGGCACCGGTGGAAGCACCGCGCGTCAGACCAGCAATGTCGTAGATGGTCAAGTGAGCAGGGACAACCGACTTGGGCTTGTAGTGCTCTACCAGCCAGTCAAAGCGCTCATCGGGGACGAGTACACGAGACTCTTCTGGGTCGATGGTGGCATACGGGAAGTTCTGCATCAATCAGCGCAAGCTCCAAAGCTCCAAGCTGCAGACGACTTACGGCAGGGTTACCAAGGGAGCACTTGGTGATGGCTTGGAAGAGAGTCGACTTGCCAACGTTTGCTAGGCCGACCTGGCATTTACTGTTAATGTGAGAAGGCGACAAGGCAGGGCGACGTAGGGCTCTCACTCACGATACCGCTCTTCAAGTTGTTGCCTGGCCTGCCGAGCGGGAGCTTCTTCTCCTCGACTTGCTTCTTGGGAGGCATTTTTTTCTTCTTGGGCGCCGAGGCGTAGGTGCGGGTAGCTGTAAAGGCAATGAAAAATTTGGTGGGAGAAGAACACGAGGATAAAGGCGCCGAAAATTGGCAGACAGTACTTGCTGTCGGGCGGTAAAAAGTGGGTATCAAAGAAGAGAAAGAAAAGGTGAGAAGCTTGGTGGGGGGCGTGATGAAATAGAGGGGTGAGAGAGTGACTTGCAGCCGCTCTCCTGCGTTTGCTGGGTTGGTTGGGTGACTGGAGTCCAATCGAATTTTACAGCTTAAATTTCCGTGCTAGGACGGCCTGAGCTCGCTTGGCACGACGTCGGCGCTAGGCCGAGAGCGGCAACCATGCCTGACTGCTTGCTAGCCGTGCCGCTGCATCACGGTCCGCCAAACAGCGGTGTTGCGCATCCATGGTCATGAAGCCTCCGTCCCCATCCTCTATCTCTGGTCCCCACACCTCGCTCTCCGCATATCACTTCACCGGCAGGCCCCGGTCTGCCGCCCCAGTCTATCTCGCCCTATGCTTTCCATCAAGCTGCATCCTCAGTACTAAACGACCTTTGACCAGTAGTGTCCCCATGACACCCCACCCTTCGCCTTCGCTACCACGACAGATATACCTACTAGCATAGTAGATACTGTATCCGGATAATACATGCAAAAGCGCACAGAATGTCATCATCTTCTACACGACCAAAACCCTCGCGCGTAAGCTCTAGCCAACACCGGAACACGCTGTCTATGCAGAGAACCGAAGTCATTATCAATGTCTACGATCTACTGCCCCCTGGCAAAATCTCGACCATACTCTGGGCAATCGGCAGCTCACTCTTGCATTCCGGTGTAGTTATCGGCGATAAGGAATACGCATACGGAGGACATGACCGGCGGGACCTCACTGGGGTGTACTGGACCAAGCCTGGGTTAGAGCCTCCAGGTGGCACGTTCAAGCAAGCGATCCTACACGGCTTCTCATTTCGCCCTGCCGAAGAGCTTGACGCCATAATACAAGAGGTCTGGAATACTTCACATGCGTAAATAACCCAACTGACCCTTTACAGGCCTCACAGGAATTCCAAGGGACATCGTACAACCTCCTTACGAAGAACTGCAATCACTTCACATCATACCTCTGCGAAAAGCTTACTGGACGCCCGGCCCCAGGTTACTTGAATCGCGCGGCCAGCATCGGCGTCGCTCTACCATGCGTAGTACCACGGGAATGGATAGCGCCACCGGATTATGATACTGCGGATGGAGAGTTACTTGACGAAGAGTTCGAGGACGAAGGGTCGTCGATGCTGCGGCACGACCGAGAACGAGAACGCGCTCGGACAGCTCAAGAGACAAGGAGTTGGGAGAACACAAGTCATCCTGCTGGAGGTAGTCGTGGTGGTCAGGGAGGCGCAAGAGGGCCTATTAGGCATGAAGCCAGAAATCTTGCGCCCAGGCTGGTCAACATCGCAGAGACGGACTCTAGTGGTAGGACTATGCCACCCGCTGAAAGGGCGCCACTGCCGAGAAATTTGACATGAATCTCAAATTGGCTTGATCCGTCGTCGTTGTTTGCATATGCACTGCTCTTTTCATCAGGTTCGCACTTTTGGCACCAACTGGCTGTATTCATCAACGGCTGATAGAACCCCGTTACCATCGCACGGTCCTCATCCTTGTGTTGGTGCTCTTCGCAGACACAATCCAAAGTCTCTAACCCAATCTCCTTGGCTTTTTGCTCCTTACACCACCAAACTTCAACCTTGTCGAGTCTGCCAATTTGACAATCAACGGCCTTATCCTCTTTCCCTCAGCGCCCAATATCGCCTTTGTGACAGCCTCTCGTCCTGGTCCGAATCCTCTGTAGATCAGTTCCAATTTTTTGATTTGTGGCAACAAGCCTTTGTCCTGGATTCTGTTCATCAGGAAGGCCGCTAATTGATAGGCAGCATCATATGTGCCCCTGCCCGCTTTTCTGAAGCCAATGTTTCCACATGATACCGAGATCAATGGATCGCGATTGGGTCGGGTAAGACAGAGATGTGTGTTGTGTTTGGTTGCGTAGACGTGTAGTTTGTGCTTGTCGTCTTCTTCCCATTCGCGCTGGGCTAGGTTGCGGACGGTGGGGAGGCCGTCTGCACTCGGGATGATGGATGAAAATTGGAATTGGTCTTTCCCTGCCTGGCGAAAGTTCTGCGACACGTTGGAGAGCAGCGAGTCCATTGACTGTTCGGGTTTATTGCGGTCGGTGGGCGCTGCATTGAGCGTGCGTGTGCTCTGTGTGAAGGGTCGCAGCGATTGCACATGCCGGCATGATGCAGTAATTGTACATGTGAGGGATCGAAATGTCCGTAGCGCAGTGTTTTGTGCCATTTTGGTGACCGTGATAGTTGCCCCAATCAAGACTGAGGATGCGGTGGTGAGCTAGAAGGTCAGAGAAAGTTGAGAAGTTACGATGCTTGGCATTGCCGAATGGCCGATGCGGAAAAAGATGGCAATGCCGCCTGACGTTTTCACCCAACATTTGCCGCGGCCTCGCTCTAAACGCACCCTTCCTGGGCCAGTCTTTTTTTGAAAATTTAAAGATTCAAGATTCTATCCTGTTTATTTTCGGAGCATGAGACCGCCAACCACAAGCACGTTTGCCGCGAGTGCGCGATGGACCGTACAACCCGCAGCTGCAACACCAGCAACCGCCTACGGAAGAGCTACAGCGTATAGGCGGATATCGACACTACCTCGAACGCTGCAGGCTTCTGTTTCACGAACCCCTATACCATTGACACCGTCGCCATTGTCACAGCCATTCCTTCGCAGTGACTTTCTGCCCCGCGATGTACTCTTCCGCACGTCTTCCGCCTACGTCCGTCACTTCTCCTCTCGATCAGCCCTGTATGAGCAGGCACAAAAGGAAAAGGTGGTAAAAGACGAAGAATCCACGCAGAAGTCCACCGCCTCTGAAGGTAGTACCGCAGAGAACGCTGCGGGTGACCAAGCAAAGAAAGAAGGCGAGGAGGCAAAGGAAAAGAAGGAGGGCGAGGAGGAATCTGGTGAACAAAAGGAAGGCGAGGAGGGCCAGAAAAAAGAGAAGCAGGATGCACCCCCACCTCCACCCCACGGCGACAAGACTCCCTGGCAGGTCTTCACTGAGACATTGAAGCAAGAATTCCAGGCATCAAAAGACTGGAATGAGGGCACAAAGCAATTGGGAGGTGCCCTACACGACTTCCAACAGAACCCCAATGTCAGAAAAGCTAGTGAAATTTCCGAAGCTGCAAAGACAAAGACGACTGAGGCATTGAAAGCCACTGCGTCAGCCGTGGGCCAGGGTGCTGCTTGGACATGGGATACTATGCCGGTTAAGGGTGTTCGTGCTGCGGCCAGAGTTACTGGAAGTGGTATTGAATATGCAACAAGGCCAGTGCGACAAACGAAGGCTTTCCAAGCCGTAAAAGAGACCATCGACGATGGTAGCTCATCAAGGTATGGCGGTTGGGTAGAGAAAGAAGAACGTAAGAGGAGACGAGAGTTGCGTGAGCTGAACGAGCTCAAGCGGACTGGTGGCAAGACCCTTGGTCCAATGGAAGAAGATCCAAAGTAAGACAAACTTGAGCAACTTCACGAATATAAACTAACGTTGCACAGTGCTGGTACTAACGTAACCTTGCATAAGGATGCTAAATACAAAGAGGTGTGGAGGGAGTGGAAAGACAACTCCAAACTCGCTCAAGGCTTCTTCAGCATGAAGGCCGTCTACAGGGAGTCTGATAATCCCCTCATTGAGACGGCTCGTAGCATCTCAGACCGCATCACTGGATTCTTCGCCGAGAATGAAACCGCAATGGTTATCAAGAAGTTCCGAGAAATAGACCCCAATTTCCAGATGGAGTCTTTTCTGACGGAGATGCGCGAGTACATCTTGCCCGAGGTTTTGGATGCGTACGTCAAGGGTGATGTTGCTGTTCTGAAAGAGTGGCTGTCAGCCGCCCAGTACTCCGTTTACGCTGCGTTGATGCAACAATACCAAGCCGCCGGTCTCAAGTCTGACGGAAAGATTGTGGATATCCGCGGTGTCGATGTCCTCAACGCAAAGCTTCTGGAGCCCGGAGAAATCCCTGTCTTCATTCTCACGTGCAGAACCCAAGAGGTGCACGTTTACCGCAATGCAAAGAGCGGAGAGTTGGCGTCGGGAATGGATGACAAGATCCAGCAGGTTACGTATGCCATTGGTGTCACCAGGATACCAGAAGATGTCAACAACCCTGAAACAAGAGGATGGAGATTGATCGAGCTGCAGAAGAGCGCTAGGGATTATTACTGAGCCACTCGCTACGCCAAATCTTCTCCTTTCATCAGCGCCTACTACTGTACAACTACACTATGTTCGCATATTCACATTGGCGCTTCTATTCTTTCGGCATCTTTGGCGTCCAAAAGATTCAGCTGTCCTGTTTTATTATGAACCCAGCTTTTACGCTGGGCAATTTGATTTGTTCTCTGGGAGTGGATAGACGAGCGTTACAGACGAACACGGCGTTCGACATGACACACTTCTCTACTCTGTATGTATAGTATGACGATGGAATGGATAGTTGCAAAGAGGGTATGGACAGCCCAGAGCATGTAATGACAAAGGCTGTGGGAAACGAACCAAACACTCGCACTCGCACTCGGACTTGTACATGATGAACATGATATGTGGCATTGAGGCTTTCTATTGGTTTCAAAATCGTATTCGTGAATGGGCATGGAGCGCATCCTGTTGAGAAATAGGGGCTACCCAGCAAAGCACAAACTGCTTACCAGTGCATCGGCCGAGCCATGCACATTCCCAATAGGAGGCTAGCGCACTTTTTTACTTTCACTCTCACTGAGTGATACGTCATCTCACATCTTACCCCCACGTGTGGCCCAGACTCTGCCTAAGTCGAGGTAAAGGTGTTGAGGTGAAGGCGTAGTAATAGCCAGTGTCAAATTCGACGTGCCCTTGGTCCCCACTTGCTCCAACAACCTCTTTCTTTCTCTCCATGTCTCACCACAGACTGGTTATGAATCAGGATCTCTCATATTGTTTTGCCGCAAATACTAGTTGGTAGACACCCTATTGACAAAACAATCGGCACTCGGTATATGTTTAGATTTGACTAAAACCACTCAGGTACTCGTGTTGTTCCGAAACAGTCAGATAGAACTGTCCTATAGAAACTACTTGGTGTATGTTTGTACAGTCAAAGTTTCTACACCAATGTGCTAGAGTTTGCTCTATAGACATCTGTATCTGTAAGGGCATTCTGTGAGAGCTGGTAAGTGGCGGTGATCTTGTGCGGTTTTGGTCCGATTATTTCGGTACTCCAAGAAGGTAATTTGAACTTGCTAGCTTTACATGCCTAGAAGTCTACTACGTTTGCATGACAGTTGTTGAAGAAAAATGCAAAAAATTATTTCAAATATTCTTATCAAAAATACTAGCTGGTTAGAAAATCAAAAGGGGCAAGGAAAGTGAGTAGTGCTCCTAGTCAGATACGGCAATTCTAGTTCCCAATCATTTCATTGTTAGGGCGATAGATGCGCGAGCTTTGTCCTTTGCCAACAGTGGCGTTTTGGCTTTTGTCTTGGCCTACCAGGCTAGAAATTTCCGTGGAAAGACTTCGTACGTAAAGCGGGCATACCTTGAGCCGAGGCACATCATTCCGAAGGTCCGAGCTGCGTGCGGAACCTTTGGCTGCTATCAGACACTCACCGACTCGGATCGCAACAATCGACTAGCCGGAAATTCTCTGCTTCTGGGCGTGGGATAGCCATGATATCCGCAAGGTCTACCATATTTAGGCATGTGGGTCGCGTTCGGGGCATTGGTAGTAACAGGACGCTATTGGTGCGGCGCAGAGTCGGCGGACTTGGTATAAAAGATGACAGTGTCTCGCAGGCAACTTTGTCATTCACTGCTAGACAGATCAGGCGAAATAGTGATATAGGTAAGATTCCAGTACCATTCCCGATGGGGGTGACAGCATTGTTGTCACAACAGGCATGAGACGAACCCGTAACTAAACCAGTTCACAGTATCACCATCCCAACAATCGCAAACTTCTCAGGCTACTTCAGTGCCTCCCCCAAACGCAAAGTCTTCTACAAAACGCCCTCTATACATACGTTTACCCATTGCGCTCGCTCTTACGGTCTTCACCTTCACCACCGGCTTCATCATGGCAGGCGCACCCGCAATCCAGTCTCTCCAAGAACTCGCCAACCCACCGACCGACGCCGAGACCCTCGAACTCTACACCCCTTCTACCGAAGAACTCTCGGAAATCGAGAAGAGCATATTCGAACACCCCCTCACTAAGAGCCTGCTGGAGGATCCCAAATTTATCGCTTCGCGCCCACATCTCAAGATCCCAGAGCAACTCCGTGCACAAAATCTCACAGGTGGAACGCTCCTTGGCGCAGACAAGATTGCAGTACCGCCGCTACAATTCTCCACAACCGATGGCTCGCAGTTTGTTTCGATACAGTACCTAGGCAGTGCACTATGTGGACACCCGGGTATCGTGCACGGAGGCCTACTAGCCACACTACTCGATGAGGGCCTCGCACGCTGCTGTTTCCCCGCACTCCCGAACAAAGTCGGTGTCACAGCCAGTCTGACCATCAACTACAAGGCACCCTGTATGGCGGGCCAGATTGTCGTAATGCATGCGGAGACAACAAAAGTCGAGGGTAGGAAGGCATGGGTCAAGGGCCGGCTGGAGACGCTTCCTAAGGCTGCGGAGTGGGAAGAGGGAAAGAAGGATGGACTTGTTCTTACCGAGGCTGAGGCGTTGTTTATCGAACCAAGACAGGCGGCCCAGATGAAGAGGGTGGTTAACTAAAGTCAGATAGGGGAAATCAGATGTTGTGTGCGTTTACGATGCTATGGCGTTGGAAAGGGATCACCACAATGTTGGGTAATGTGTGGCTGTATAGACATTCTGTAATTATATAAATCTAGACTTTAGTCTCCATGTCTTTAAGTGTCGAGCGTGGCATAAGTGTTGTTTTAACATGCAAATTATAATCAGCGTATCCAGGTCCAGAGTAAGGAACGTAAATGCAAGGAATTGAAAGGGAGAATTCTACAACGTCATTTCCAGTAAAGTGTACTCAACCTCCATATTCTTTGCTTTCAATATCAAACTTATACGCTTGCAGTTGATACGGTCCGTACCGCACATACGATTCGACCGTATCTGCACTGGGCACAAGATCTGATAAGGGCCGATAACTGACGTAGGTCTCGAAAGGCGCGGGGCAAGAGCAAGGCGACACGACATACATAGATACACAGATTACTGAAAGAAGTTTCGAATAACAGTGGCTTTTCTCGGATGGACTTGTAGAAGCTCCAAGACATGTATGTTGCAACGAATCCACGGCCCTAACGCAAACAGAAACATGAAGAACAAGGTAACTAGTGGTTCGAGTGAGGTAACAACAACGATTAGCTAGTTATACCTGGAGCACTTGTAGAATTGGTCTATGCACATTGCAGCGCCTCTACATCAATGCATCAGCATGACTTGGAAAGTACCAAGGGCAAAATATCATTTAAAAGTCGAATTTCTCTACTGGAGAGTTATATACAAGACCAAGCAAACGCTGTGCAATGCATCATAAATAACTAAAACCACCCGGGGAATATTTTCTTTTCTTCCAACAACAGCCAGCTTGAAGAACATGTCGTTTACAAGCTCGCTCGCTCACCACCCAGCTTCTTTCCCGTAACGACTCCGAACCAGTTGTCTAGCGCGTCGCAAGTGCCCTTGCCCTCTTCAAGCTTGACCACGACACCAACGTAGCCGTCAGGCCGCACGACGACAACACCGCCGGTTTGCTCGTCAAGTCCCATCTTTGCGTGGGCAGCGGCCTTTGCGTCGGGGACGCGGTGGTCCCAGACGTCGTCGGCGTAGACGTGGTCTGCGTAGCGGCTAAAAGGCTGGGGCAATTGCTCGTCGATATGAATGCTTGACCTCGGTGCAGAGAAGATGAGTGCAAGAGTCAAGAAGTCCGAGTGGGGGTTATGTTTCTCGTGGTATCGGTCCTTCTCCTTGAGATCTGGGTGGAGGAAGGCGTTGAAGAAGGAGTTTGGAGAGGACATGTTTGTGGCGAGGTCCTTGAGGGCTTTTGCACTCTTATCGAGGCTACCGCCGAAGATAAACATGCGGTAGGAGCCGTTCATGGGGATTTCTTGTTCTAGGTGGACGACGTTGGCGTCAACGACACGCGTGACGGTGGCCGGGGTCAGGATTCTTCCGGTTCGTTGGGTGGTACCTTGTGGGTATGATAGAATGAGAGGGTGCTGGGCAGGATGTTCGGGTCCCCAGTTGATTGTGTTGGGCCCGTATGCAACACCGTAACCGCTTGTGAACTCACAGCTAGCTTTAAACGTTTTGATGAACTCGTTGTCCTCTGGTACGTCCTTTGCTGAAGCGCCAGCAACTTCTCCTGCTGAGGGAATACGTGTGGAGAAGAGCTTGGCATACTTTGCGTCAAAGTCAAGAAGCGTTTCTGCGATGAGCTTGCGTTCAGATTCATACGTGGACAGAATTGATCGAGGTGCCCATCCGCGCTCCACATGGTGAATTTTCCAGGCAAAGTTCACTGCGTCCAAGAATGCAGTGTTCATACCTTGACCGGCTTTTGGGCTGTGAGTATGGCATGCGTCACCACCCATGAAGACGCGCTCGTCAAGTGTATAGCGCTCAGCAATACCCTGACCAATGGGGTAGACAGAGTACCATTCCACACGGTCCCAAGAGATGGTGTATGGCTTGAAGATCTCTTTGGCGCGGGCCTGAACCTCTTCTGCGGTAGCAGTCTTGCGGGGATTCCAGTCCTTATCGGTTGAGGAGGCGACTTGAATGTACAGGCGAACCATGTTGTTTTCGCGAGGAATGATCATGATAGAACCGCTGTCTGAGTGGATTGTGCATTTCATCTGAACTATCATTAGCATAAATCAATGGTTGCAAGATTTGAGTGTGCTTACCTTGATGTCAGGGAAGTTCGTCCTTACAACGCCATCCATGACTCCCCAGACGTGGGCGATAGGATCCTTATAGATCATCTTGATTCCTAGTTGTCGCGAACAAAACTCCTCGCACCTTCTCCGCTAAAGAGATACTTTGCTCGGACAGTCTCCTGTAAATCTCCATCCACATGCTCCAGCTGGACTTCGATGGGGTATGTCTTGTCCTTGCCATCATTCTTGAATCCCTTGATGGTCCATGGTCTTTGGATCTTGCCACCGTGCTTCTCAATATCGCCAATGAAAGTTCGCTCAATCATTCCCTGGTGGAGCAGGGTAGTGAAAGGGTATCGCGCGTCGATGAACTTGGGGCAACTAGCCCATGTGCCTGTCCTGTAGATACCTTGCTGGTTTGGGTCCCAGAAAGCGACCTCGTACACCTTTGCTGGCTCATACTCCATAATCTTACGCTTGAGGCCCATGTTTCTTAAGAGATCCAGTGAGCGTGGCTGGATACCGTCTGCTCGACCAGTAGGAGTAGGTTCTGCGCGGTTGTCGATGTGCTTGATCTTGTAGCCCCATCTTGCCAGGCATGTTGAGAGACAAAGACCCACGGGTCCCGCGCCGACAATAACAATGTCGTAGTTTTCGACCATGGCTTCTTCTTTGATTTAGCGATTTCAAAAGGAAAAGTGTCGTGATATAGACGAGGGAATGCGGAACAGCCCCCCACAATCTATGATCCTTCCAGCAAAAGGTCCTTGGCTACAGCAGGGGAGTAACCGCCGATGCAGCTGTATGGATGTAGCGGAAAGATGTGAAAGTAGCGGATATATTAATCGAACACCAGTATCTTAAGAGAACAACCAGCGGGCTTATGAATGAACACTTTGCCATTTATACTAACACCATCCGCACCCAATCTGCACTAGTGGACGACGTCAGTCGCTCGGCGGCAGTATGGCAAAGCATCTCGGGAGTGTAATGTGACCGGCAATAAACTCGGGTACAAGAGGGCCCCAGAGTCTGGGACTTGGTACACCAGTGCAACGCGGCCGAACCAGCGTGCCGTCATGCTGCGGGGATCTCCAACAGTGTAGGCGGAACAGCAGCGCGGCATTTGAGTTGCCAAGACATGTGTTGCGCTTGCCTCATTCGTATCTAATTCGTCCAAACACAGACTAGTGCACTCGCTCTAATCTCGGAGAGGTGTTTTGATGACAAGTCATATTAGGGCCTCTCCACATTTCGGTGAACCTCTACTTACCGTATCTTCTTTCCTTGAGGTGTTTTGTCCTATCACGAGTATCAACCTCTGTTTGAACTTTGTTCGAGATTACCGTGTATAGCCAATCACATGTGAATCAGGGTCTCCGAGATAAGTCCTTGAGGCTCCTTCGGGCTGACAGGCTAGTGTAAGCAGCGAGTTTGCTAGGAGTGTGTAATGACTAGGATGACCTCCACATTCCGCTGTACACTGACCGTGACAGCTACCGTACTTCGTTCCCGTCCTGTGGATTTCCTTTTTGTTCGCTTTGTGTGTTTTGTTCATGTTCACGTGCATTTCGGCCCGAGAAGAACACTACTGATTTGTACAATACGCTCACCGCCATTGGATGGAGTAATAGCCATGTCACGTGTGACCGATGATGCTGTTGTTGTACGTCCCTTCAAGATACGGAGTTTCTCACTAGAATCACTTTGATCTATTCAAGAGGTCATGACAGATTTTTCAAGCATAATATGACCCACATCTAGGTGACCCTTCCTGCATAGCAAAACCGCAATCCTGAATCATACTGTCTGCAGTTTGATATACACTGAATGAACATTATAGTCTGGGAGGTTTGAGTCAAGACTAGATAAGGACCGAGTCATGCTAGACGCCTTAGTCCTACTATTTCTGTAAAGATGTATTCGCCTCGCAATCATACATTTCAGCCAGCAGATAGTAGCAGGTTGCTTATGCAAGCAAGCGCAGTTGTATTTCATAACTCGTACAATTTACCATACCAGAACCCCTTACAAACCCGAGACGCCAGCGCCAGACGATACAAAAGCCAACTGAGCCTCATAATCTGCCACTATGTGCGACATTACATAGACAATGCTAGGGCTTAGGATCATCTCGAATCCACGGCGACAGGTGTGCAAAGACAACCAATCCGTTGCTTCCCACGGCGGTTCTCGTCCTGCCCTGCAAGCTTTTTCAGCATTGTGTGGCAGCCGGCAGGCTCTCGTCGCCTATCCTCTTCCTTGTAACCCCCCGAAGGGAGCGTCTAATCCAGAGCAGATGGTGGACTTCAAGACACAGTCATTTTCTCCATAGATGCAGCAATGCGCTCTGCTTCCTTCCTTTCCCGCGCAGCCTCCGTCTCCTTGCGCATAGACTCCAAGTTCCATTCGTCCTCGCCGTCATCCTCACTGTCATCGTCTTCACTGTCTTGAGCCCAGTCACCCTTCTCAAACATTGCCCTACCAGTGGCTTCCTTAAGTCTCTTGGCTTCCTCTTCAGCCTGCTTCTTGTCAACACGCTCCTTCTTCCACTTGGCAAATGTTTCCGGTGTGACAGGTGTGAGTTTTCCAGTGAGCTTGTGACGTTCGGACTCGAGGAAGTCTTCGAGTGTGAGTGTGTTGAGAGGAGAATTTGCCATTAGGGCTTTCTCAGCCGCGCGCTGCTCCTTGGTCTTGATGACGAAACTATGGTGTGTTAGTCTGTATCGCAGAAACGAAAGCGGCGCATTGACTTACCCAGGTGGAAGGGAGTGCTTATAGAAACATTTGTCGCCACCATTTGGACATATCCAGAACCAACCATACTTCTGGTCCTCAATAGCCTGGATAAAGTACTTGCATACTTTGTCCGTTGTGGTCTTGGGGTTTCCGTGCTTGCTCAGAACGACTTGTCGCAGCTTGGCCTCATCCCAGTCGTCCATGTTATCCTTCTTCTTTCGTTCCTCTTCTTCTGTCTTTTCTTGGTCTCTGCTGTCGGTGTACAAGCTCTTCTTCTCGGTCTTGCGTTCAATAGCCAGATCGTGACTGAACTTGCACTTCTTGCCCTTTTCACAGTTGCCCTTCTTGAAGAACTGACATAGTACTGTCTTGGGATCCGTTCCGAATGGGACCTTTTGGACTTGTACTGGCTTGAAGAGCTCAGCGGTTTCTTTGCGCGCCGCCTCGGCCGCGGCCTTTTCCTTCTCGCGCTGTGCCTTCTCCGCCGCCTTGCGCTTCTCATCAGGTGTACCTCCGGATGCAGCCGTGGCTCGAATTTGCGCAATCTGCTTCTGAGCGGCTCCTCCCTTCTTGTTCTTCATACCAAAGGTCTTGTCGACGACGACCTTCTTCGCCTTGGGCTGATCGCCCTTGCCTTTGGGTGGCATGTTGACTTAGTTGTTGAGTTGTAAAGACGGCGGGGGGTGGGAAAGATGTGATGATAGGTTTGGGTAGGTTTGCGGATGAATCTGGCCTGGAGCGACGACCAGTGGTTGATGTGGGATGTGAACTTTGTATGTCAAAGTGAGAATGACGCTGTGTGGGGTGGATTTTCGAGTGGCGGAGGACCTTGCGCTAGAGCCAGCCATGGGCCTCGCCGACATTCCCGAAGCTTCAAGGTGGCCTTCAGATGAGCCAGCCCCAATAGTCAATCACTGAACAACCAATACTGCACCGACATTCCCGAATTGTGGTCCCTTCTTCTGCACTTAGCTTCTGTAAAGTCTCAGCATGATTTAGACAATTGATTTGTGTCACTGACAATTCCGCAGCGCGTTGCGAAGCTCTTCCGCCAGTCGTACAACTACATTCCACGCGCCGACACTGTCAAGATGATTACAGACGCCCAACTCTACTCGCTCGCAATCTTCCTCGGAAGCGCTGCCATGCTGCTCATCGTTGTATACCACTTCCTCGAAGTAAATTCCGACGATCATAAGACCGAGGAGAAGCCACGGGTTGCGGCAGCCAAAGCCAAAGCCAAGGCATGAGGAATATAGCGTGGTCGGCAATGGCTTCAGGATACACCGAATCGTACCCATGGTGCGAGTGCACAAGTTGGGCGAGTTAGAGATGATACCCGTTTTAACACAAGGGGAGCATATCGACCACAGCCACGGAGTTCAGGCGTACATGATTAAGTTTATAAACCGTCAGGCACTGTTGATGATAGGAATGTTTGATGCATTTGGCTCTCACAGAGCTTGCAATGGCTCTCTATTTCTTGCGTTTCCCACTATTTAAAAACAGTCCAACCTAGCCTTGTTCCTGTAATGGGTATACGCGTTTTAGTTAAAAAGAACTGCAAAAGAGCTATATCAAATAAATCATCCAAAATGCTGTCGAACCCTTCAGTTCTCTACGTTGACGATCTCCTCTTCTGTCTCATCGATCAGACCTCTCCGACGTTTGTTATTGACGAGTGTTGCACCTCCACGATCCATGCCTAGTCCTCCGATACGACTCTTCAGTGACATGAGCCTATCGTGCGCGTCACGAGCTTCTTGCTCTAGGGTACGTTTCGGAGGCCGTCCACGACTTCGCAACAGCACCTCTGGTGGCATCATGCTGAGCGTCCGTACCCGCTCCGGTTCGACTGTAATACGTGGAGTGACTTGCCGACCTTGGGCGTCGCTCAAATAAGCATCAGATTCATGAGAGTCTAGATTTCATGATGTTAGATCCTTTCTAAAATGTTGATTGTGCTCTTATTCAATCATCTTCCTTACCAGAGAGACCACTGGCCGGTCCATCGCCAAGCTCCCACGACAGCGGATCGAAGTGTGTCTGCTGTACATGGCTGCGCCAGTTGCTCTCCAGGTCGAATGAAGGCGGTTGAGCCTCTTTGCCGCAATCGTCCCATAGACAATCCAACATATTGCCGTACACTTCTTTGCGGTGTACTTTGAATACATGTTTTTTTAGGGTGTCCAGGTTATGCAAGTCAGCTTTGCAATTCAGCCATTTGCACTTGTACGATTGAAAAACCCGGTTTGCGACACTCGGCGACCTAGAGTCAATCCGAACTGCTGATTCGGATAAAGGACTTGGTTGCGGCGGTTGCTGATTTTTTGCGACCTCGATATTTTGGCGCAACTCCTGTGGAGCATTCACAGCAGCAGATCCATGAATAGCTTTTCTCCACCCAACAGGGCGACCTCTCTTCTTGGGCATCAGTGACCCGTCAGGACCATGCTGAGTAGCGGACCGGAATGCCGAGTAGCCTACTCCGGCAGCACCCGAAGTGGGTTTGTCGCTCATGGTAGTAGGGCTTTTTGGTTGTTCAGCGTTAGGTAGAGAGCTGCGTGGAGGTGGACCACGTCGCTTTGGTTTGACGAATGGATTGATAGCTTCAGGTAAAGCTTGGGCCTTTACTTGGACCGTCTGACCACCAATCAAGTTGGACGGAGAGCGGGGAGGTCTCTCTTCATCATCTGAATCATCTTCGTGGTCATCATCTTGTGCAAGATCTTCAACTTTATCTCTGAAGTAGTCCGGAGGGGGGTTGCCAGGATCAATTAGATCCCAACGAATGGTACTCAGGTCCGAGTCAAATGTTATCTGAGATAAAGTTGTTCTCAGTACATCTAAATGCGCATTAAGACTGCGTTGAGACGGATGCCTTCCACAAGCGAGGAGAACATCGCGTGCAATTGTTGCAGGGTTGTAGTTATTGCGACGTAATGCCTTGTTCCTCTCTATCGGGTAAACGTAGGTAGTATTCCTAAGTTCATTCGGCATTTGTGGTCGCACTGTGAAAGATTGTGGTGGCTGCAAAGGCCCATTAGCCATAGGGAAGTTTGGAGTCGACAGCTGCTCATTGCCATGTATCACACCCTGGGAATCGAGTGGGTTCTTGGGGCCTGTGTGGAGCTTCTTGAATGGCGGGCCTGCATCCTCGTCCGACAGCTGGGTCAGGTCGACAAGCTCGCTCAAGTTTCGCTTCCGGGCAGCTTCTGCCTTGTTAGCAGGTTTCCTGAACTCAGGTTTGATGGGTATCATCTCGGCGACTGATGCTGTTGCTGGTACTGGAGGACCTGAGGGTGAGCTGTTTTCTGAAGATGGCGAGTAAAACGCTCCGCTGACTGAAGGTCCTGAAGCAGATGTAGGTGCAACAGAATTTGAAACCTCCTTCTTCATTACAGCAGGTGGGACGGGTGGTCTCTGCACAGGAACTGGAGCAGTTGGAGGCGAATATTGGTTGGGTCTTGGGTTTGAGTTCACATCCGGCACAGCTGTGAGCAAGCTTTTGGCAAAGGCCGTGCGATCTAGCTTCAAGTTCATCTTCTCAAGCTGCTCACACAATTCGATATATGAAGGATTACCGTTGAGCAAGCTAAGAATGCGAGTAGGTGTGACCTTGTAAAGACTATCCTGACTATTAAGATATGTTGCAGCCGCCTTTGCTAGCTCAGCCCTCTTCTTAGGAGGCCAGATGGTACTCCCAGCGGGTCGACTGGTTGGCATCTGGGCTTGCCCGACCGGTGCATGAGCGGTAGCAGGACTTCCTAGGTTAGATACATTTGCGTTTGTCACTTCTCTGGGCGCAGTGCTCTCCCTCGAAATTGCAGGTTGTGTGCTACTAGCACGTGCTGGTTGTGTGGGCACTGTCGGTGTAGCTTGAGGAGTGGGTTTGGCTTGTGTCGTTGGTGGTCTTGAAGCTTTGGCTTTCCGTTCTTCCTCCCAAATGCGCGCTAAAAGAGCAGGATCTTTGTTGTTGAGTTCTCGTATTTTCGCCATCATTGCACGTATCTCAGATTCGAGTGGGTCACTGGAGCCGCTATTGTTGGCTAGAGTCGAAGCCGCATCAGTCACGCTTGGTCGTGGTTGTCGTAGATTATCCATCTCTTCCTGTTGTTTGCGCTCCTCTGCTTGAATTTTCTCTTTTTCTGCGCGTACCGCATCCTCCGCCGCTCTTTGTGCGGCCTGTTTTCGCTGATATTCTGGCCAAGGGTCGTATACTGCCATTGGGTCTACAGTAGTAGTACCCTGTGTATAGTACGTATCATCTGTCGCGGGGGGCGCAACTGCCGCTGGAGGCATTGGCTCAGTGCCATGAATGTATGTGCTAGGCCGTGTGATGTTCTGAGAATTCCGTGAAGTCTCAGTACTAGTGAGCCGCTCGCTGTTGTGACCGCCGTACCGTTGATTTCCTGTAGTCGAAGTTGCACTATGCGTATTGCTAGCTACTGTAGTGGGATTTTGTAGAGGTTGGGCAGGGCTGACGGTGCGCTGTGGCTGCTGTTTGTATGTTGGTTTTGCCGCATGCGAATGATTGTCTGGGGCCGTTGCTGGAGATGGTAGCGCATAACCTTCTATCTTTGCGTGGTCAATGTTGACATTGTGTGGTTGGGCTTCGGATTGACCGTAAACAGGATAGTCTTTTCCTGCTAGAGAATTGGCAGTGGCATAGCGACTGGTATTCGAGGGTGTAGCACTATGCGAGGTGAAGGCAGGCCGGTTGGTCGCAGCTGGGATATTAGTTGTATACGAGAGGTTGCTCATGTTGTGTAGAACCTTAGCTGCCTGGTTTGTTGTTTCGCGGGCTCCGCCATAGCTACCATGATTCCATGTAGTCCCCTGAACAGTTGCATATCCGGTGTCCTGATGTGTGTACGACTGCGTTGGGTAGGGTCTGTAATCTTGGCTTTGGGTTATTGGTGGTTGCAGGTACTGGCGGGAGGACTGTGGAAAGTTGTTCGAAGCGGAAGCGGTTTGGTATGAAGTATGCTGTTGGGCGGAGGATCGTTGGTAAGGCGTGTTGTATTGGTTGTAGGCGCTGTTCGACATTTCGATTCGAGTTCGACGAGGTGATAGCAAGGATCAGCACTAGGGTTCACGAGCACAATAAGACGGCTGTCACGATTCTGGGCTACAACAGCAGGCAAAGCGGTCGCATGGGAGCTGGCTGCTGTGCGCTGCACTCAAAGCCCAGTATGTGCGCCTGGTTAAAGGGCACGTAGAGTGCGACGCGTGTGGATGGTGGCGACACGGACATATGGCTAATGTCCAGGCACGCGTTGCCGACTTGCAGAAGCCGGGCTGGGGCAGGTGGTTGTTCGGAAAAACAAATAATCCGGCGCTAACGAAGCGAAGCTGGTTAGGCCTCTGCACATTCCTTCACTCCAATTTTGAGAGCGCGACACGAACTTTGTCTACTAACCCGACAACCCGCCCATTCCACAGCAAAAATGACCAAGGTCCAGTCAATGGTCGCGAGCTCTCGCCGCAAATCGCGAAAGGCGCACTTCAGTGCGCCGAGTAGTGTGCGTCGGGTCATCATGAGCGTATGAAGAGACTTGGAACATTGCAGTGGACATGTTCTAACAACCTTCAGGCGCCTTTGAGTAAGGAGCTCCGCGAGAAGCACGGAGTGCGCAGCATTCCTATCCGCAAGGATGTGAGTATCCCACAACTGTCATCGGCTTTGGTAGTGTGCTGACCTTTCACAAGGACGAGATCACCGTTGTCCGCGGTTCCAACAAGGGCCGTGAGGGCAAGGTCTCCTCCGTCTACCGTCTCAAGTACTGCATCCACGTCAACGGCAGTGCGTAGCCCCCGGTTCCTCGCAGTTGGAAAAAAAGTATGCTAAGTTTCTATACAGTCGTCCGCGAGAAGAGCAACGGCCAATCCGTCCCCATCCCCATCGCTGCCTCCAAGGTCGTCATCACCAAGCTCAAGCTCGACAAGGACCGCGAGTCCATCCTGGAGCGCAAGAGCGCTGGTCGCGAGGAGAAGAAGAAGAAGCAGGAGGCTTAAGCATCTCGCCTTTGTTACTTTGTTTGACGACACACCACGGCTTCGAGAGACACTGACACGAGCTGTCTCGCTGCCTCTAAGTGGATGAAATGCATATCATGGGTTCACGGTCTGGGCATGCGATGAGCGCATGGAAAAAGCAGGGCGTTATACCGGCTTCTAGCTCGAACAATGGACTTGCCGTCATGCGGCCCCGTCGAAGTTTTCTGTTCGAAATGATACCACGATGGATTTGGAGTTTGGCAACCAATGAGATTTGTTACTCCAGCCGTCACTGTGAGACTAGGCATGTGAAGTTGTTTCCATCCCGCTAGGATATCTACTCATCGACCGTATGCAATGGTTGCCGTGAGCTATACGACTAGCGAAGATTAATGCAAAGTGACAATAGTCATTGCTCGCCTGCAGACCGTCTTCGAGCTTTGCTATGAAGAAGACGGTTTGATGGTGAGATACATATTTTCCAGATGAGCTAGACGTTGATGTCTTTGTCAAGACATCAACGTCGATCGCATCTCAGTAAACGAGCGCCCATGATTGGTTCATCCATGGCGCTGTTGATTGTCAAGCCTCTGATATCTGAAGCTTTTACTGGGGTTCAGCTGCTCCAGTGATTGCAGTTTATGCTTTGTTCATTTGCCTGTCCAGTGTTTGGACCAAGTTTCCTCAACAGAATGCTTAGCTTCTTGAATTATTTTCTCGCCATTGCCACAGTATCAGCTCTGCGCCATGTTAGTTTAGCAATGAAGTTTGGCTACCCTCCCTAGACTGCAGTAGTCCGCTCAATATCTCTGCGCAAGCTGAAGAAAGAAAAAAAATCTTCCAGCACCACCTGCTGCAAGCCACGTATCCAGATTCGTATCTTTTGAACAATATACAGATCGAAACAGTTTAAGACAAAAAAATATATACACTATCGTTTCAAGCTATTGACATGAATACGCCTTTGCTTCTCGTATGGTGCTACTATAAAAAGAGGCGAGTCTAGCGATACGACGCGGCAAAGTGGGGATTGATTGATTCAATACATCCCCCACGACATTGTGTTCGTGTTTTAAACTTGGTTGGGTAAGACTAAATATAAACTCATGGTGTAAGTGTTCGAGATGGGAGGATCGTGGAAATGGAACAAAAAAAAAGGTGATGTAGTACGCGGGATTGGGTCGGGGTGGATGTAAGAGTGAGACAGCAATGATATATGACTGAGTCTGTCTATAGTTGTGGTGGGGTGAATTGATGGTTTGGAGATGGACATAGAATAACGAGAAAACTTGTTACACATTCTTGGGGTTGATTTCAGGTCTGCAGGTAAAAAGGACAGGACGGTGCCTCGAATATCTACATTGACATGTGTTGATGAAAACAGCATCAAGAGCGAGAGTATCTGATGGGTTGATGCGTACCGAGAATTGTAGTGTCTAACAGCTCGAGCATGTCTCTATTGTTCTAAATCAATGATACATTATCTTTCACTCTTCTGGACAGAGGCTCAATGCCGGTTGGATGCATTCACGCAGACAGCATTGATTGTGAGCATGCTGATTTCGAGCTCCAGACATAGCCACGGTACGTCCAGTGAATGGCATATATGATCAGCGGGATGTATTCTGATGCGTCATTGGGCTCTGCCTCAGTATCCACCCAATACAATTTCCCATCTCACTAAGGAATTGAGTTCAATAGCATGTGAACTAGTGTGAGATGGGCTTGCGTTAGTTGTCCATGCAAAATATTCTTGGAGTAGGAGATCAAACTTTCGGGGCTGCGAGTGTAGCGGTTTCGGGACAACAACAGACATAATCAACATGTGTAGTATACGAGACATGTCCGCGTCTGACACGATATGACATACACTAGGCTACAACATTTCGGCTTGAATTTTTTTCATTATATTGGTCTGTGTAGAAGACTCCTTGGATATTCTATATCAAGAAACTGAAACGGGTGGTGTATTTTCATACTAGTAACACCTGAAGAAACAGTGACGTATGAGTACCAGAGAACAACAGGTAGAGTGGCGTAGAGTCAACCCGTCTTGGCTACAGGGAGACAATAATCGCTCATCAGCGATGATGATGATGAAAATGATGACACGAGATCGTGATCGAAGCGATTTGCATACACTATGCGGGGAGTTGCGGCGGAAAAGCACAACAGCTGGGCAGATCTGAAGGGGTTCTTGAGACGATCGCTGTTTGTCTTGTTTTGGCCGTCAAACCAACGTTGTCGTTACAAAACAAAAGTGGTTCAACTGTCAACACCATCTTCTCTGACATTTACTAGATTGCTTGTTCCTAAGCTGGTGCCAAAGTGCACGTAAGCGTTTCCGCGGGTGCCGATGATCTAGATCCGAGATGCGGCTGGCTTCAAATTATGCCTCACTCGAGCGCATGAAAGTTCATCAACCAAGGCATATTCGGTTCCGCCAATTCCTTTCCGAACCAAAAGAGGTATGAAAAAACGCAAATGGGCTTCAGGTGGAGTGAGCAAAGTGAACAAATTGAGCTTAGCAGGCGACAGCCGCGATTTTGATGAGCCAAGTATAGGTGCGGGAGGTGATTTAATGCAAAACACTACGTGGGTCGAGACGAGCCTGGGTGCCCAAATGACGAAGACTGGGCGCATGAAAAACAAAACATAAACCACTTTATGTGTGAATTCATGTATACTCAGTATCCATATTTTCAGGTGTTCTAGAAGATGGTGTTCAGAGGAATGTTGGCGATGGATGCTGAAAGTGGAGGCAATCAATCTGACTCAGCACCTGGTTGCCATGGTTCAGGAGGATTGGCCTGCTGCCCAGAACGCGTTTAACCGACGGTTTAGGAGCCCAAAGGAATATCGTCTCTGAGAGTAGGAAATTGATAACGGGCCAACCGAAAGGCTTGGGAGCGCAGTCCGACACACGGCTCATTGGGAGCGATCCGGATTGGGACGGTGTTTGCGGGGGGTAGTGTACCGACGATTTGGCCAGTGCGAAGATGGTGTGCGACCAATGCAGCCTTTACCAAGAGGTGTGTGTGTAATGGCGCATATCGGGCGCTTGGTGAGCAGCAGTCCACGAGGTCATGACATTGTGGGTGACGATGGATGGTGTTGTGAAGGGCCATGGTTAGTGTCGTAAGTCGTAAGGCGAGCGCGTGGCTAGCGGCTAGTCATGCGTCGGACCACGCACGCCAATGAGAGCGTGCACCGAGGGATCTGTTTCAGACGTCAACGAGAGCGACTTTGGATAGCTCCACCTGTCACGACGCCAACGCCACTGCGGAAACATCAAGCCGCCTACTGGAGCGCGCGCCTTTGTATTGTTTTCCCATGGCCCACGCAATCACACTCAACAATGGCGAACCGCCGTCGCACTTGTGCCGGCACGCGTCGTGGCCGGGGCGTGTGATGGCAGAGCTTGGCTGCCGAAGGACCGCGCAAACTCCCCCCACTAACACACGGGACGAGCAGCACAAAGATATGCCCTGCCGTCCGTGAGCTCTCCGCCAGAGATGGCACGCCGGGACACGAACTATCGATAGGGGGCCGCTGTGCAACAATGCATATACGACCGTGTTGTATCTTTAGGCATGCGGGCGGTACATACAACATACACTTAGCCACGAGCTTTGCCACCGGCCTGGCTTTTCTAGGAAATACAAGCGCAACGGAACCGTCGACCCAGGTGGCCGACGCTTTGTGTTCACGACAGGAAGAAGCAAGTGCACGCGGGTCCGTCTTGATTCGTGGTCGTGGCTGTGGTTCGAGGGAGCGGAAATGATGAGAGTCCTTGTCCCTCCCGTAGGGTTACGACGTGATATGACGAGTAGAGCGACGAGTGCACATCATCGCAGCGACAGCAACACGAAGCTGCCCTCCCACCCCACTGCTGACCAAAAACACCTCGAATCACGGCTCTTGAAGGGCAAGGGCTTACGATCTACTTTGTATAGCTCCAAGGGACGGCCTTTGCCGGCAACCCCGCATAGCAGCCGGCCTCGCATCTCACCCATATAGGCCAGAGTTCTGTGCTGCAGGGCCGACAAAAGCAGAGGCCCTGCAAAGGTTCCGACACTGGACTGTTTCTTCGCTGCAGGCATGCGTCTTGGCCAGAAGAGACGCTAAATATACTTGGTTAAGGCCAGGGGCACTGGCGAATAACGACGTTGGCAGCCGGGCGTGATTGGCCTGTCGCACCTTTTGCCCCTGACCGGGTTGCTGTGCAAGGCCTGCTCTCGCTCGTGCCGTCGCCGCTTAGGCTCTTTGGCATCATGCTCAGGCCCACCTCGAATCATGCCCTTGCACAACTGTGAGCGTGGACGGACCCTTCGCAGCGGCCGGTTGGCCTTCTCCCCTCTCGCCCAGCTTAGGCTCAGGCTCACCTGCCTCTCTCTCCAGCTTCAGCTGCCGCGAGCTTGTACAGCCTCACCCGGACGGCCTGCTAGCCTGCCTCTCACACACACGCTCTCTCTCAGCCTCTCTCTCGCTCTATTCTCGCACGCCGCTGCGCTGTGCTGCCTCTCCTTTTACCCTACCTTTTCCGCCCACGCCCACGCCTCTTTGAGAGAGGGCTGTCCCGTTGCTCCCTGAGCATCTGCCGTAGCGCAATCTGTTGCTCCTTTGAAAACACTTTCAGTTTGCGCTCGCTCTCAATCACATACACACGCACCACTTTTGGCGCAGATCCGAGTACGAGCACAGAGGCCGCGCTCTTTACTCAATCATACTAACGCCGACTTTCCTGCAGACGATTGCCATTGCGATTCTCGACACAAGACAAACAATACTTCGTCACCACAACTGTCCAATACGTTGTGTCGCTCACATCGAATCAAGACCCTGGTTATTACCTGACGCCTAATCACCATTGACCCTCGCATATCGCTATGAGCAGTTGGGCGGAAACATAATTGGTTTTTTATTGCTTTTCCCGTCCCGAGTCGACACTAAACTCTCGTTCCGTTCGCTTTCATCCCAACCCACCCTGGATCTACACCATCATGGCTCTCCCGAAACCCATATACCCGCTCAAGGAGCACTGCTCAATCATTTACGAAGGCACGCTTTATGTATACTCGCCGGCCGGATTCCAATCGCTGAAACTTGAAGAGGGGGCTAAATGGGAGGCGCTGCCCATGGATGTATCGCTGACAGGAGGAGTATGTGTCAAGGCAGTGCCCAAAGGCAACACGCAAGACGCCAAGTTGTTCATTGTTGGAGGAAGAGTTAACGAGACAGCTTCCACCTGGAACTATCCTGGCTTGATGCACTATACATTCTCGAAGAAGAAATGGGATTGGCAACGGTCAGAAAGCTGGAACACACAGAACCGAATCAACCACGGCGCCACCTACCTTCAAGACTCACAGAAAATCCTCGTCTACTCCGGATCGCAGAGCGATGGCGCTGGTCAATCATCCGAGACTTTCTTGATGTCCACTGTTGCGCCTTACGGTGTCTCGGGTCTACCGTCGGCCGGTGCGCCGCCCTCGCTGAAGCCTATGCTGATGGATGTGAATTCAAACACCGCTTTCCTGGTGGGTGGGGGCGCGTCGAACACGGCGGTCTGGAAATTCACTGAAGCGGCGGGATGGCAGGATCTCAAGGTCGCTTTGCAGCAACCCATTACCAACCAGGATGCCGTCCAATGCTCCATCATTTCCAACAAGGATGGAGGAGTCGCTCTGCAAAAGTTCGACATGAGTGCCACCCCAAACACCGTGGAAAGAATCTTGCTCTTGAACAAGGACGGGTCACCCGCAGCCCCAGGAACACGAGTTGGTGGCAAAAAAACAGCGGGCAAATCAAAACGCGCGACTTTGAACTCCTGGTCGCCGTATAATGAAACATTCGCGCCAACAGTACCACGATCAGGCTACTCATTGGCGCAAGGGGCGGATGGCACTACTGTCGCAACTGGAGGCAACGATCAGGAACCCATTGCCCTGTTCGACGCCCAGAAGAATTCTTGGATGAACGCAACAGCGGTATTTAACGGACAGCAGGTGCTTGCAAACTCTGTTTCATCCTCAAGTACGTCGGCAACAGCAACAGCAACATCATCCGTCTCTGTATCCGCCACGAGCAGCCCCACCAGCACAGGAGCTGTCGCGTCACCAGCGTCGCCTCCCGACAACAAGGGACGCATGTTGACTGTGCTTGGTGCAACACTCGGAACCATCTTTGGTATTGCGTTGCTCCTCATCTTGATCTTGTTCTGTCTCAAGTATAGGAAGAACAAGAGTAAGAACAATACTCAGGTGGAGAAGAACGACCGTATGAGCTTCGCCGACCGTGGTGCAGCTTTCATGAAGGAGGCTGGCGGATCCGTTGCGAGTTATCAGCCCAAGTACAATGAGTCTACCACATCGCTTGCTATCATTCAAGGACGAAACACTGGTCACAAGAAGAACATGGCAAGCGATGCCAGCACCGCAGGCCTTGTCAAGAAGACCAGCCCGCTAGGCTACTCTGAACAATACTCGGAACCATACGAGTTGGCCAAGTTTGATTTGAAGCCAGAGCCCATCGAGCCCATGGTTCGTCAAAACTCTAGCCGGGTACCCAAGACTGCACCAAGAGCTCGCAGCTCAGGCTGGAGCCGTTACTTTGCAAACAACGAGGCTACAAATCTCGCCAGTGCCCCTCCTGCCGACAGGTCTACATTTGCGTCAGACAGGACAAGTACCGTTAGCCAGTCACAGTACACCAACTCGCACCACATGTACAGCTCACGTCCATCGCAACATATTGCACCACTGGAGATACCCAAATTCAGTGACGGGCAACGCCTGAGCAGTGTAGCTAGTGGAAGTCCTACGTTAGGCACACCTAACTCCTGCTTGCCACACCAGATTCAACCCATGCAAGCAGAACTTGCCCGTGCAAACTCGAATGCCAGCTCGGTGTCCGCTTTCAGCCGTGATGGTGATCATCACACTCGTCAGCCTGTAGATAGTTGGACCCCAGTAGGCAATGACCGGCGAACCAGCAGCCAGTACACTGGCAGCGTGGCTATCGAACATGGAAAGTTCGATGGCACCAGCTCATACTACCCGGATGGTACTGACTCCTTCTATCCCAAGAGCAACTTTAGTTCTTTCTACCCTGGACAAGGAGCCGCCCCAGTAATCCCTGATATCCGCGACAGCACAGCGACCATGTTCCCGTCTGGCAACGCACCTCCCGCACCCACAGATCAAATGCCTCCGTCCAAGTTCAGCTCCATGTACCCCACCCCACCACGCCTAGGTAACTTTTCACATGAGCGTGAGAGTGTCGCAACGCTCTTCCCTGGTGGTCCAGGCGCTGCTCAAGGACAAGACGACGCAGCATTACCGAGCCCCAAGTTCAACTCGTTCTACGCACCACCGCGAATTGGTCACGACAGCACAGTCACCATGTTCCCTGGTCCTGCGTCTAACCCGAATGATGGAAAAAAAGAACAGTCTGACATGTCGTGGCTCAATCTTGGCCAGAGCCGATAATTTCCTTTGCACCGTCCTTCTGGTCTGCGCGCACTCTCATGTCGATAATGAGCCCACACTCAACGCCTTCTGGACCCCTCTCGTCTCCGCAGACACGTCTTGGTGCCTGTCATCTCGAAAATCACCGTCTTTAGCGAACCCATTCTTGCGCCTCTCTTGATATGCAACAGTCAGTCTTTCTTTCTAGAGCATCATAGCATTCTCAGCGCCGGGCGTCTCTTTCCCAATTTTTCTTGCAGGAACATACCCTATTCACATAAAACCAAATCACGGAGGCCTTGTGCTTTCGCATTCAGTCGCTACAGATACCCGACGCCAACCTTATCGCTGCGCGTCAACCACTCACCGTCATCTTGTCGATGTACTCTCTTCCCCCCACCAATCCCGAGGACTCTAGTGTATATAAACACCAACCTCTTTCCTTTCTCTACATTCTTTTCTTTATCGTTTGTCAGTATTCATTTTATATTGGTCTGTGTCCAACCAATCCTATTCCCCCCTCTCATCCTCCTCCTCCTCCCCGCTTGGTTGCTGGCCTCAATCGTCTGATCTGCGGATCTTGATGATGTCTTGTTTATCTGTCTATCTGTTTGCTTGTTGTTGTTTTTACCAATGGCGTACTATGGCAAGATGGAAAGGAAAGACGTGTTTTCTTTCTCTCTCCTTCTCTCGCTCAATCGCTCTGTCTTGCCACTTTGTACGTGTGTGTATAGCTCAGCTGAAGTGAGTGCTGGAGGTGGAATGTGGTTGTGTGTCTGTGTTTAGTGGTGGAGAAGTGCGCAGGTCTTTTTTTTCTACTTGGATCTCTCTCTCTCTCTCTCTCTCCTGCTGTCGGGGCTGCAGATGTTGTTGCATTCAGCTATCCTCTCCTCCACCCATTGACGTCAGGTTGTTGGGAAACGTTAATATTATAATGAAAGAAAGCGTGGGCTGTCGTGTCATTACCTCAGGGTTTCTTGCTGCTCTTGTCTCTTGGTGATGATGAATGTTGATTCATTGGTTGTTTGTTCTACCTATCTCGTGTTTCGCTTGTCTCCTTTGCGTTCTCAATCTGGGCAAGTTGAGTTCTACTCGTACGTTGATTTCTTCAAGGAACACTGGTGGATACTCGCTGGACTTGTTTTTTTTTCCTTTGATGGATTTCTCAATGAGTTCCAACAGTGAGTACATATATAAAAAACATTCTTGGCTAGCTTTCTGTTTTGTTGTCATGAAGCTACATAAAAGGCATACCCAAAATCCCCAAGTCTACGTATACCATTCAACTATTGATGTTCTCACTTACCTCTGGGCCTTCTCGTATCCTTCATCACATTCTTCCATGTCAATGTCCCGCCCCACCAACATACTAAAAAAACACCAAACCCACAACACATACAGGTGTGCTGATGCAACAAAAACAGCAAAAAAGGAAACACTAGTGTCCCGTGCCAGACTCGAACTGGCGGCCTTGGGATATCTACTATTAATCTAGTAGTCATATATGAGGATATGAGACCCACGTGATAACCAACTACACCAACGAGACATGATTCAAGCAGTAGCTTGAGTTGGGATGGAAAGGTGATTCCGATGGCGAGCTTGATAATTGGAAAGTAACTATTGTCGGATTTTGCTGTGTTTTGGTGTACAAGTAGGTCTGGAGAAAGAAAGACATAGTAGGGTCGAAGGATCTGCCTTAGACTGTGGGCGGATGGAGACAGCATGAGCCGCTGGTGCAGGTGAAGAATTCGGGCGACTCAGAATCTGGAATTGACTAACTGGCTGGATGTATTAGCATCAATGTTGTTTGCGGGTAACATGAGGATGGGCTATTGGTAGATAGATGTTGCTTGCCCAAAAACTATGACTTCACAGAGCGACTCCCTATAGCGCCCAAACCTCGTGAAGGAGCGGCACTTGGAGCGACAAAAAGGTACGACGGAGTCTGGAAACCATTCATACTACCAGAACATCCAGAGCCGCAAAAAGATGGTCACTACGAGGGTCGAACTCGCGACCTTGGCGTATCATACAAGGTATTAGCACCACGCTCTAACCAACTGAGCTAAGCGACCAGGTGATTGGTGATTTGATGTAAGATTGGACAAAAGCAAAATATATATTGCCAGTGCAATGACATTTGTGCTGGAATAGCTGGAGATGTGTGTGGAACGCATGGATAAGTGATAAAGTCATGGTGTCTGACGGGTTTTTTCTCTGCTGTGGTGGAGTGCGGGGCTGTGTGCTAAAAAATTTTGCTACTCCGAATATTCCGAATCAAGTCTGGATGAATTGCATGCCTCTCCGCACCCACTGTGACTTGACTTAACAGCTAGGAAAGTACTGGTAGTATTCATGTCATGAGGAAAAGAAATGTAGACCTGGATGCATCCCTGGTCTACTGAATAGTGTGTGTTAAAAATAATGCAAGTTCAACAATGCAAAGCCCATAGTCATACTTCCGCCGCGGCGCAAAACTGTTGTTACAACAACTCTGGATCTAAATACTCATACAGTCAGATTGAAAAGAGACGAAAGAAGCAAACTGGCTATATCGCGATTAAAATGCCTCTCCAGCAAGGTCTTCAGCCAGGCCCTCCAACTCATCCTGTCGGAATGGGACCCACAGCCTCTCTGTGCCCATACCATCTTTCCTACTCTCAATCATTTGATGATCGTGGAATTCCTTGAGTAGCGTTCTGAAACTGACTTCGCTTGTGCAGACGAATGCCTCGACGGCCTTGTGATACAGGACACGGTATTCGACACCTTGATTGGATTCTGGAAGGGAAACGTTTGCTTGTGTGCCCTTTAGTTTTGGTGTGGCGGTAACATCGTCCTCGTCGTCCATGTTGCCGCCGCCTTCCATCATGGACAAGGCCAGCTGTTCCATGACGAGGATGCGGAAAAGTTCTCGTGCTTGTTCCGGTAGCGATCGCAGGACGAAGCCCACGCCATCTCTGCCGCCTACTCGTCTACCACTGCGCCCAAGGAGCTCGTTCACAGTCTCCACGGTGTCTATCTCAGCTTCGTAAGGTGCAAAGGTAGTTGCGTCGTGGAACAGGAATTTGTATTGTGTTTTGAGACCAACATCCCATAGTAGAGGAAAGTTTGGCGTATCCGCCGTACATATGAGATTGACAGAAGGATGGGCAGCTAATCGGGCGAGCATGGATGGTGCCGGAGTTTTGCGGAGGTAGGACGAGTCGATTGAATTCAAGACGACAGGTACCGGGTGAGGCGGTGGAGTATTTGTGAGATGATCCAGGATAAAGTCGAGTAGTAACGTGGGCTGATTTGGCAGCTTTACGCTCGCCGGTACAATGGCCGATGCGATTGTCACCAAGAGTTCCTTGACCGTGGTGCCAGGAGCATATCCGTTTATAACTACAATTTTGGGCGTCTTTTTCGTTCCTCTGTAAGGCGCACGATCAACGAGGGAGCGGTAAAGATGGGCTGTAAATCGCTCAGTGATGATACGTTTTGACCCGTAGCCGTAGAGGCAGATGTTGAAGCCTTCTTCCAGTTCAAACATCCATTGATCATATGCTCGGCCGTGCAATTCCAACAAAAAGTCCATCTCAGACTGATGACGGTCTTTGTATGATTGTATTGATTGGAAGTACTCATCATGGTTGAGCAGGCTCTGTGCAGAAAGTGTGTTGTTGGACGTCTTTGTCCCTGCCGGGCGGTTCTGCCAAAAGTACTCCTCGTGCGGAGGCAATTCGGTCGGAGGGGTGGGCGAGCGTTGCTTTCGCGGTCGGCCTACTTTGCCTGAGCCTTTTGGTCGGCCTCGTCGACGCTTCGAGGGTGTCTCGGGTACAGGGGCTTCTTCCTGTGGGGCTTCCTCTGTAGACTGCTCTGCCTCGTCCGCTGGCTCGTCGAGAATTTGTTGAGCGAGCTCATCCTCTTCGTCCATAACATCATCGTCACTTTCTAGTCCATTCAATGTACGCTCTAGCATACGCCTGTTACTCTTCCTGCGTGCGCTTCGATCGGCGTTGCGGACAAGGGTCGGGGTGCCCTCTGGGGATTCTCGTTTGGCTGATTTGGTGGGTGTTTCGAAGACAAGTTTCCTTGTCGACTTTGGTGTGGCGGCGACTCCATTTGTGAGGCCAGTCTTCTTCAATATGGACCGTGGAGTGCCATGCTCTGCGAGATAGGTTCTCCCCTTTCTCGACGGCGTCTGCGCTTCAATGGGTTCTGAATCATCTGGCACCTCGTCGGCTATGCGGGCACGCAACTTTTGTGGTGTCCCTTGATCGTTTTCATCATCGTCGAGTCTCCGCTTTGTGCCAACCATGTTTTTGAGTGTGATGGATGATTGCGGCGAGATTGGTTGACGCGACTTACGCGACTTGCTGCTTGGCGCGCTGCCGTAGCGGCGGAGGTCTACTAGTTAGATATCGCTTAGGTACCCGCCGACCCGCAGGGACCCATGTCCCGGGATATGATTCACCACATGCGATATCGGTATCCATCCGTGCATTTGCTGTCATACATCAGAGTCGTCCGACAGCTACGTCAAGCTCATCTAGGCTTGCTTTGCTCTTTGAATTGACAATTGGCAATTAGCAACATGTCTCTCACACGCCCAAGCCCACGCCTCTTTACCCGTACCAACCGCATTTTTGCAACCCAGGTGCGAACATATGCCGCACCAGGCGACGGCGTGATTCCTCCAGCAAAGAAGAGGTATGTGCCTACCTCGGGCACCTATCCGCGCGGCTTCAAAGCTGGTAGTGCACATGTTGGCGTCAAGGCGTCGAACACGCGGTTCGATGATCTTGCCATTGTAGCGTCAGATACGCCATGCGCTGGAGCTGCAGTTTTCACCACCAACAAATTCCAAGCAGCGCCCGTCACGGTCAGCAGGGACATGTTAAAGAAGAGGAAAGGTGAAGGCATACGGGCTGTCGTGGTCAACTCTGGATGCGCCAATGCCGTTACAGGCCGTGGGGGTATTGAGGATGCTATAGCCATGGGCAACGAGACAGACGCGTGTTTCATGCGAGACGGAAACGGGCAGGACGACCTCAAAGGAAGCCGAAGTATTGTCATGAGTACTGGCGTTATAGGCCAACGCCTGCCTATTCAGAAGATTACCTCCAAGATTCCCACAGCATATGGCAACCTCGGAGACACACACGACCATTGGCTGGCCACTGCTCGTGCCATCTGCACCACGGATACATTTCCAAAGCTCATTTCCAAGACTTTTACGCTTCCGAGCACTCAGCAAGAATACCGCATTGCAGGCATGACTAAAGGCGCCGGTATGATCCACCCCAACATGGCCACTCTCCTGGGCATAATATGTACCGACGCACCCGTTGCCGCCTATCCTCTCCGCCAAGCACTCCTGTCAGCCATCCAAAAGTCGTTCAACAGTGTTTCGATTGATGGCGATACATCGACCAACGACACAGTTGCCGTGCTTGCCAATGGCGCGGGCGGTGGACAGCCCATCACTTCAATGGATTCTCCCGATTTTGCAGCCTTCCAACAGATACTCACAGACTTTTCTATTGACCTGGCTAAGCTAGTTGTCAGGGACGGCGAGGGCGCAACCAAGTTTGTCACGATACGTGTTACGAACGCCGCCTCGTACAAGGATGCGCACCGGGTAGCATCGACGATTGCGCGCTCACCCTTGGTGAAGACGGCGCTGTACGGCAAAGATGCCAACTGGGGGCGGATCCTGTGCGCCACGGGCTATGCTGAAGGGGCCGACTCGGTAGTTCCTGAAGAGACAAGCGTCAGCTTTGTACCGACGGACGGCAGTGAGGAGCTGAAGCTGCTGGTCAAGGGCGAGCCGGAGCAGGTGGACGAGAGCCGGGCGGCCAAGATCCTCGAGGCCGAGGACCTGGAGATCAAGGTGAGTCTGAGCGAAAGGGCTGGCGAGGAAGCTGTGTTTTGGACGTGTGATTTCAGTCACGAGTATGTGACCATCAACGGCGACTATCGTACCTGAGTCGGCGGGGACTAGGGCGGCTTTGGGGCGTGTTTGGATATTTGTAGCGGCCTCTCAGCCGCGGTGTGACACGAGGGTGGCAGCGGGCGTGCGAGACATGTTTTAGATGGAATCTGTCATCTGTGTAACCATCTGGATCACTTTGGCGTCATCATGGGTGGCAGAGGGGCCAGTCGAGTGAGCGTGACTGCAGCGTGTGGAGACAACCGGCGAGCGCCTATTGGCGGCCCGGCAACCGCTTAATGCTCTTGGTAAGGCTGACAATGTAACAACGCGGGTCCAGATGGGCCATTGGCAACATGTCGTGCATGCAGCCCTGGCCACCAGTTCAGAGTTTGCTTGCTGGTAATGTACGGCCTGGTCGGGTCGAGTGCATGGCTCGATCGATGGAAGCACCGTCCCATCCCGTGAGATGCCACTCTGGCCATCGCTGGGGCGCCATCACATGTCGGGCGTCGCGCGTGCCTCTGCCAGCTAGTCAAGGTCGTGACTTTGTATGGCCATGGACAGAGTGATAAAATGATGCCACGCCACGACGCTGCACAGTACCTGAATCACGCCCGTCGCTCCCACGTCAAGGGTTCTCTATCGCACCCCCGTCCATCCCACACGGCGGGAAAAAAACAAAGTCGAGCGAGCCGTACGGGGCGGAGCTGATAGGCCACGCCGCAATAGCCATGCCTAGCCGCGACAGCGCCTCGCTGATGATCTCACCCATGCCCATGGCGCCGCCGCCCGCGCCTGCTCATCTTCCGACGTCGTGTTGGTCCGCGACTGCCCCGCACACGCCCGAAACTTCACCTCCATCATACCTGTCCCAACCACAACACCCATACTACCCACGACGACGCTCCGCCTGCTACGACGACAACAACCACGCCGCCGCTGCCGCCCACCTCGTCGCTCGCCCTTCCGCTTCTCCACGCCCTCCCTCGACCTCTCCCCCTTTTGCGACTCGCCCAACCCAGACCGCCGCGTGGCGCTCCCCCGGGCCCCCCGTCTTCAGTTCGGGCATCAAGCACTTTGCTACCACCATGGAACCAAGACGGCGCCCAGAGTACAATCTCGACATCTTCGCAGACGCCGCCTTTGTCAAGGATGTCGTCAAGGGTGCGTTCTCCCTTTGTCTTTTTGCTCGTTTTTTTCCTTCTTCTTCTTCGACAAGTTCGCGTTGCTCGACTCTGTCACCCCCTCACCCACCGGGACTTGGCCTGCGAGCCAGTGCTAACATGTACAACAGCAATCCTGCACACCATCTTCTTCCACCGCTACTTTACCTCGATATCGCCCCTCACACGCGACCTGCTCGACCTGACGCTGCCCGCTATTGACGATGTCGATCTCGAGACGCTCATCGAGCAGAAGACTTTTGCGCTCGTGCGCTCCATAGACAGTACCCACCAGCCCAGGGGCAGAGGCCAGATTGTCGTGCAGTTTTTTGAGAAGAAGAGAAGAAAGACGTATTTCTTCGGCAAGGCAGACGAAGACGTTTGCTGGGAGCAGTGGACGCTCGACGTCACCCTCGCTCAGCCCCGAACAGAGACGGGTAGGTAGCCGCTCATGACATCCGTTGCCGGCAGACCCACTAATCCAATCTGTAGATGCGCTCAAGGTTCGCCGTGCCATGACCAAATCGCTTGAAAAAGCCGCGCACAAGATCATTGCCATCGTCAACCGAGACAAGGACCATATTCCTCCTATTACCACGACCGATGCCAACCCCTTTCCTTATCAGATTGTCGTCAATCCCAAGTCTGCTGAAAACGACTGGCGGCCTCGCATCGGCCTGTTCTAACCCTGACATCATCTGGCCGAAGCCGAATCCAGGAATCGCAACTGTATATACATATACACCATCTTGCACGACCCACGACCAAGGAGACGTTCAACACGAGCAGCATGTAATATTTGTCGCCCCTATCCCCGCGACGTAAAAGAGACGGAAAAAGTCTTTGATCCCCATATCAGTCACATGTTCGACCACCGCGGCGTTTTCCTTTCTCCAAACTCTTCATCTCCTTTCCCCCTTTCGCCGCCGCCACCGCTACCAAAAGCTCCACTGTACAGTGTCCGCCATGTCGGCCAACCCCTATTTCTAAACAACGATTGCACTTGTCTCCATCCACGAGTCGCAAAGAACATGCGCATTTGAATTTTGATAATTGCTTGCTGCTATAGCTACACAAGATACCCCAATTCCCCAATGAAATTACATTTTAACAACAACATGTCCCAAACACTCTTTCCAATGTGCATGCAATTCATGGTCGTTATTCATTCCTTCTCTCAGCCCACTCAACCCATCTCTTTACTACCTCGTCCACCTTCTTGACTCCATCCCTGGTAGCCTCGACCTCAAACCATTCCTTGTGACTCTTACCACACGCCTCACACTGCTTAATCACTCTCTGCTCGCCCAGCTCGAGATGAATCAGCCGCTCCACTCGATGCGCATGCGGCACTTTCCGCACCGTGTCGGACCCAGGCCGCGATGACGCAGGCGACGGTCGCCCACTGCCCTGGTACGACGGCTGCCGAGAACCCGCAGGCGATGCTTTGGGTGAGGGCGTTGCGCTGGCCGATGAGACGTACGGATAGTACCGTACGAGCGACAGACTGTATCCACACTGGCGCGTCCACTCGTTCATTCTCCGGTGCACATTGTTTGCGCGCCCAATCTTGAGTAGAATCGTGTCTTTGCCGCTTGCATCTTGCTGGTTCGCGTCTCCGCTGCCCTGTCGCGACCGTGCGCTGCCGGATGGGGGCTTCTTGATGGAATACTGTCGCATCACGTCAGATGTGCGGCGCCGGCTTTGGTCGCCTCGGCCTGACGATGGAGGCGCGAGCAGTGTCGATGCAGCGGATGAAGGCGCGGGCCCCGCTGCCTCTGGCGTTAGCCAGAAAATGTAGATGAAGCCTTCTTCGTCGTGGGGGGAGATTGGCTTCGAGAGCTCCGCAAGAAGCGTAGAGGCTAGTTTGGGGGGCACCGTCGTAGGAATGTAGCGGAGAAGCATTGCGGTTTCCGAGTCTGGAGCGCTGCTTGTGGTTTTGTTCAATGGGCGGGCGGTTTTTTCGCCTAGAGGTTTGCGTGCTGGGACATTGCTTGCTTGGTTCGATGCAACTGGTGGTCGGGATGAAGACGAAGGCCGAGAGGCTTGCGAGCTGCTTCTTCTTCGAGACGGCCTCTGTGGTACTCGAATGGCCGCTGCTTGTGGTTGTGCCATCTCTTGCATGGCTGTTTCTACTCCCTGTATCTCGGCCGTTGCTGGTCGCTGGTCTGTCTTCTTCTTATGCCGCACGACTTCAGTGTATTCTTCGTCTGCGGATCCACAGCACAAGGATGCCCAGAAGCCCTTCTTTTTCTCTTGAGGTGGTGAGTTAGACAGTCGATCCCTCCGTCTCCTTGCCGCCATTACATCACTTGGTACAGACATTAGAGGTCCCTCAACTGTGTCCCAGGTGGGCGGCCGGTTGATTCGTTTTGGCGGTCGCGAACCCGAGCTTCTTCTTCTATGGGCATTACTCTTCTTTCTTCGCGGCCCGGCTTCATTCTGCTCTTCTATGTCGAGGACACCGAGTCGGGCCACCAGCGTATCAATACTGCTCCTCTCCTTCAGTGGGTACAATTGCGTAGCTGGCCCGTTGGATGCTTTTGCGGCCAGCGTCTCTGCTTGGTCTTTGTGCTGCCAGCAAAAATACGCCGCAGCGCCTATCTCGTCGTCGCTTTCGTCGCCAGCAACAGACGTCACGGCGAGAACTCCATCGCCTTCCGGTTCCTTGGCGTCGATCGGTCGTCGACACGGTCGTCCAGATTTCGTGATGCCCTTGCACGTGGTCGCCGGATTTCGTGAGTCTGAGCGAGGAAGAAGCGACTCTGGTGTTACTCCAGTAAACATATTGGTATGTAGGGAAGCAAGTTCTGCAGTTGGACGATGTAGGAAAGATTTAGTTTGCAACAAAAACCTGTATGTTGCTGGCAGTGGAGCGCTTTGACGTGTGCATCACGGCGGACGGCGGATCGACCGTGTCACAGCCTCGTTGCCTCACCACGGATCAAGTGGGTGCATGGCTGGGGAAAACGAGCGGAGCGCAGATGACGACAAAACGGCCGCCGTCGCTCGGGATTGCGGTGAGCCAGCGCATTATCAGCCAGCAGTCGTAGCGTACAGTGGGCGCGTAGCTAGAGCGAAAGGTGGGACTAGGTTAGACTGTGGCGGTGTGAAGTGGCGCAGCTGTGGCTGTAAATAGGCTCCCGTTGTATCGCCCATGCACGTGATCTCACACCCACTAGTAGAGTAAACACGAAGGCACGCTCCTTCCGTCAAATCTCAAGAAGCGCGCCACCTTCCTCCGTATACCTTAGGGTAGTCACAAACAAATCCTGTCTTGTCTCGACTTCTGAGTTCAGTTCTTCTCTACATTGCCTATTCATTCATCCACACTCGTGCTATGTTTCGCGTCATCGCATTCGCACTCACACTACATTTCGTCACGTCCGCCACTTCTAATGCCATAAGCCTGTCTCACATTCTTGACTATATTGAGGGGATCGTATTTGCCGCACATTCTCAATCGAACCCTCCCAAATATCGTGACTGAATACTACAAGCAGCAGTTTGGTGACCTGGAGACAACTATTACTCAATGCTAGGCCTAAGATGCCGGTTCTTTACAAGAGATGTTTGATACCTGGGGTTTGAGAGATTATAACCTGTATGTCGTACTAGCCACACCGGTAGCCACCGCACGTACTATTATTTTTCTCACTTCTTGATCCTTATCCTTTATCAAACACTACATAGTCATGACTGATTGATCTGTTTTCTAACATACTTATAAACTCAGGCTCAAGTATCTTCGTAAGCGCTCTAAGCAATGGTGTTATTTACACTGTCTTTCTTATTGTCGACAATAAGGCGTGGTATTACATAGGCTAATCCGCGACCAAATCCAACGCGTCTTGACTCCCGTAGGTGAACAGCATTTCCACACGATCACTGGCGGCATGCACTCTCCAGCCAAATACGATGATCCCCCTCGAAGACTCGGTATTCTGTTCAGCAGTTTGCGTGCCTGGTGTGGAATAGTTTATGTGGTTGCACTTTTGGGAACACAACGGCCATGTCTGGATCCCGAAGTTGAACCATACATCCTGTAGACCGGGAGACGCACATGGACTTTTTTCAACTACAGTTTTTATCCAGCCTCGCTATGAACACTTAACGATTTTAACAAAGACACAGGTATTCGGCAATTCTTTCCACAATTTGCTCGAACCACAACTTGTTCCTTGTGGGCCCACCATCTCGGCCTGTACCCATCGCTCTTTTTCACGCAAAATATATTGACACATCGCCCTCATTCTTCCATCGTTCGAGCTTCTTCGAAACAGTGGTAAAAATCATCAAGCATCGGTGGTTTAGTGGTAAAATTAGCCGTTGCCATTCATCTCCAAGATGAGCGACGTCGGCTAGCCCCGGGTTCGATTCCCGGCCGATGCAATTACTTTTTTGTACCTGCGTTCGCATGAACTAGAGTTTGTGGAACAGCATCTTGCTTTTTTGGTCAGTCTGGAAGACGACGGAAATGCACTGTAAAGCCTAAGCAATGGTGATTGTTTGGTATGGCAGACATAAGTACCACAGGATAATCACTCTTCAGGCATCACTGGACAGGGACCCTTTCACTCATAGTATCAGCAAAAAACTGCTGTACATCACTCAAGTCATACATCAATTTTGGATGTGATGGTATTTTGCCTGATTGGTCTACACGGTACACCCCTGGATCGATCAAACCAACCCGCCATGGCGTGTGACGAGGATGCATCTTGGCACGAGTTTGTATTCTGTCGCAGCTTTGTACATTCATTTACGATATTCTGCAGAAAACGACGAGACAATAAATCGCTCACACGTTCCAATCGTCTGGGAGGCTGCATAAGCATCAAGAACAACACAAGCGCATCAAAATGGCCTTCTTGCATCTTCGTCAGGCCAGAACCATAAGCTTCATAATATGTTGCAGCACTGCGGGAACCACAAAGATAAGGTAAACAGATATGTATGGCTATACGCATTCGGGCCTACTGTAGAAGCAGCGTATGTTTTGTATTCTTCACATATACCATGCAACTCTCAGTCTGGAACAGCAACAGCTCCTAAACGCGAATTTACAGGCGCGATAAGGTGGGTCAAGTCGGCATTTCACTATCTATACCAGTTCAACAGACATGACGGCAAGTCAGCGGAGCTGGCTCAGGTCGTTGTCGGACATTGTATCCCTGTCATTCTGGGGTATTGATACATGTTAGTGCGGGAAGAGGTGATGCGGTACTTCTCTCCGGCACAGCATAACGCGTGTCGGGCCTACTCAGTGTGCATCCATTTGTCAGCATAGTGCGTATCAGCACCCGACAAATTGGCAAGAAACTGTAGGCAGTTTAAGCATTTCCGCATATGTGCGGAGATGAACTAGATGATGCGTCTGGATCTGTATCTGTATAGAAGTCGGTAAGCCGGCATCGCTTGTGACATCCTCGGAAGGACCCTGCACTAAACCACTTACCGAAGGTCCATGCGACGTGCACTAAACGGCCGCAATAGCGTCACCCGATTTGGAACGGTAGAGCAGTGCGGAATTAAGGACATAGATCTAGTTGCTTGATGATAAAAGGCAACGTAGCCCTCTCCTCTGGAGCAGAGCTTCAAATCTAAATACCTCTCTTCTTCCTATACCCTCCTTGACTGTGTAGGTAGATAGATTTATAGATTTTTGATACCATCATGGCGATTCATCCATTCAAGATCCTCAGCGCAGAGGAGACACGCATTGCGCGTGACGTCGTCCTCTCCCTTCACAAAGACACTGTTGTCGAGTTTAGGGAAATCTTCCTGCAAGAGCCAAACAAAGAGATGATGAAGCAGTACCTGGAACTTGAGCATGCTGCCAAGCCGGGCCTTTCGCCGGCGTCCAAGCGGCCACCACGACTAGCAAAGTGCCACTACGATGTTGTTGGATCAGACAAGGTTCCCCGGTACAACGAGTCCGTTATCGATGTCGAGCAAAAGAAGAGAGTCCGTCACGAGACCTTTACCAATGAGATCCAGCCTAGCTTGACTTTGTGGGAGTTTCAGCATCTCGTCGAAGCATGCAAAGAGAGTGAGATGTTCAAAAAGGCCGCTGCCGAGTTCCAATTGCCCGATGGATTTGAAATGGTCATTGAGCCATGGTACGATATGCCCTCCTCGAAGCCCCTTTTTTTTCTTCTTGATGCTAACCACCACAGGCCATATGGCCCAGTCGAGGATGATGTCGAGCCATTGAGATACTTTCAGGGTCTCTGCTTTGCCCAAGACATGAGGAACGGAAACCCAGACTCCAACTTCTACGCATATCCGTTGCCCATTAGCCCAGTCATGGACGCCAAAACAAGGAAAATTGTTCGTGTCAACCGCTTGGCTACTGGTGGAAAGGGTGACAGCATGACCGGCCAGACATGCTCTCCACGCGTTCTTGACCACTGTGAGGAAGCCGAGTATGTTCCCGAGATGGTCAAAGGCGGACTCCGCGAGGATGTCAAGCCCATCAACATTCTACAGCCAGACGGTCCTTCATTCAAGGTTACCGACGAATCACTGGTTGAGTGGCAAAAGTGGAGCTTCAGGGTATCCTTCAACCCCCGTGAAGGAGCTGTTTTGCACGATGTCCACTACGACGGAAGGAGCATCATGTACCGTATGAGCATTAGCGAGATGACGGTGCCCTATGCCGATGCCCGTCCAGGCTACCAACGCAAGCAGGCCTTTGACTTTGGTGATGGAGGTGCCGGAAACTGCGCTAATAACCTTTCTCTTGGTTGCGATTGTCTGGGTGTCATCAAGTACTTTGATGCTGTCGTTGTCGGCTCAGATGGTGAGCCCGTCGCACATCCCAACGTCGTCTGTCTGCATGAGCAAGACAACGGTATTGGCTGGAAGCACAGTAAGTTAAAAAGAGATGTATATATACCAAAAGTTAGGACGTTAGCTGACAAAGTATAGCCAACTGGCGAACCGGACGCGCCGTGGTGACTCGAATGCGCGAGCTTGTGGTCCAATTCATCATCACACTCGCAAATTATGAATACATATTTGCTTACAAGCTTGACACGGCTGGAGGCATTACCATTGAGACTCGTGCCACTGGTATCGTCTCAGTGGTAAACATCGACCCAGGCAAGAAGTCCGACTACGGCAACGTCGTTGCCAACGGCGTCCTCGCCCAAAACCACCAACACATCTTCGCCATCCGCGTGGACCCGGCCATCGACGGCCACAAAAACACCGTCGTCTACGAAGAATCTCTGCCCGCCCCTTGGAACAAGGAAACCAACCCCAACGGCAACTGGTACGAGATTCGCAAGACGGTCGTCGAAAAGTCGACGGGTCTCGACGCCAACCCGACCGACCACCGCGTCTTCAAAGTCATCAACCCTGCGAAAACAAACCCCAAGTCGGGAAACCCCGTCGGCTACAAGTTCACCCCTCTGCCGACGCAAAAGCTGCTCGCGGCAAAGGGTAGCATACAATCCAATCGCGCCCTCTTCACCAACCACCACGTGTGGGTTACAAAGTACCGCGATGACGAGCTCTTCGCCGGCGGCCGCTTCACCATGCAAAGCCAGCTGGAAAAGGGTGGCGTACACGACATGGCCGCTCGCAAAGACGACGTCACAAATGAAGATGTTGTTCTTTGGAATGTATTTGGTTTGACGCATAACCCTCGGTAAGTTCTTTATTTCTCCTATAAACCTCCTCCCTCCCTATCTCCCATATACTTTCTTCCTTTCTCGACTGAGGGTTACTAACGACGGAGCAGTGTCGAAGACTGGCCCGTCATGCCTGTGGAAATCCACCAGATCCAATACCGGCCTAGCGACTTTTTCGATCGCAATCCCGCCATCGATATGCCCAATACTAAGAACAGTTCCTCGGTGCTGGTCACCAAGGATTGCTGTGAAGGAAAGTTGTAGATTGGGCTGGGGGCAAGGAAAGAAAAAGTTGTGAGTGTTATTTTGGGTAGCTTATTGTTTGATGTTGCGACCAGAGCGTAGGGGCGTTTGGTGGTGATTGTGTGTTTTCCCTGCTCTTCCCCGACCTCCCTATTTGTTGGGAGACGTGTATATGTGTATGAGTAAATGATTGAGACTGAGACCAGAGTACAAATGTATATGCATTAATCATGTATAATCTTTTGAAGGCAGAGAGCCCTAGGGAGTGAGAGAAAAAGAACCGCTGTTGTCAATATTCGATACAGATTATCCCTCATCTTGTCTGTAAATTGACAGTGTATTTCCTTGCTGTCTATCGGAAACTATACTACACACTTATGACGCGAAACACATCGCTTCATGAAGAAAAAATAAGAGAAAAAAAATAATAAACACAAAAAGTTTGAAACATCCTCTCGCAACTCACAGCACTGCTGTGCAAAAGTGGTATTCCCTATGCAGCTCTACCATAACGAAGTTTTTGAAAAGGTGAATAAACGAAACAAATGCCCAATACCGCAAGCCCCCAATAAAAACATCCCCAATTGTCCGCTAAACGCCAGTGCCTTTTCCACAACATTGTACTAGGACACACCCATATTTACATATCCCAAGCGCCGGTGACAGCGTTGAGAGCACCGTCGACGGCCTCTTCGAGCGTCTCGACTCGAAGTCTCAGCGAGCGGTTTTCCTCTCGCTCTTTGGCTAGACGGCCCCATACGGCGGATTGCGCACCGCCTTCACAATTTGCACATCCCCATCCTCCGCGTGCAATGTCTACTTTCTCCTGTGTATTTGTCTTTTGTGTTGATGCAGGCTTCTTGGTCTTGGGTGTGCCATCATGGACGTCGGTGTCGAGGACGGAGGTTCGGTCGGTGGCAGTTGGGCTCATACAAGCGCCTGAGACAACGCTTGCTCCGTCAGTCTCCGTCTCGGACTCGAAACCAGAATCAACGCTTAGTCCAGAGCCAGAGACACGGTTGTGTCGTCGGACAGTAGTGTCCTGGCACGACGCGTGCTCGCACTGCGCAGAGCCTCGGATGAGGGCCAAGTTCCTCTTGCGGGCCGCCTCTTCCTCTTGTCTTGCTCGTCGCTCAAAGGCAAGGTCTTCCATAAGCGACCGCATCTGCTCATCCTGGTCGTCAGCTCGCCTGGCCATGGTCTCAAGTTGCATCTTGAGGTGGCGGGCGCGTGTCTCGGCCTCATCGAGCTCATCCTCTTGGGCACTCTGCTCTGATTGCACGTCTACCAAAGCGGTGGAGAGTTTACGATAGGCCGTTTGGTAACGCGATAGTAGTGCTTCGGCGTTGGTAAGCAGGTCGTGGAAAGACGAGGCAGCGAGAGGGTCGGCGGGACCATGTGGGAAAAGAGCTTGTGAAATATTGAGATTCAGCAGCTCGTCATCGGGGTTGTGATATGTGGGAGACCGCTGTGGGGGAGGCACGACGGCATTCTTTTGGGTCTTGAGCAACCAGGCGAATTTGCTACTCGCGGTTGGCTGGCTTGGGGCCTTGGTCTGCGGCTGGGCAGCGGCTGCTGGTTGGGGGCTCTCAGAGGCACCTCTGGTGAGCGAGGAGCCGCGGTTGAAGATGTTGGCCATCATGTTGCCCCTTTCCTCTTCCTCTTCTTCAGACTCGGATTCGGAGTCGTACTCTTCCCCTGATGCCGATTCCGAGTCGGAGTAGTCGTCGTCGTCGTGCTGCGAGGCACCAGACTTGATCGAGGCCGAAGAGCCCGTGAACCAGTTCTGGATGGCTCTGATCTTGGGTTGGCTGGCGCTGGATTCAATGGCACCCCTTGAGGGGATAAAGCTGGCGAGCGACTTTGAGGGCGAAGATGCGCGTGAAGTATGTTGCTGTAGGGTGGTGGTGGCGCGATTGAGGTTGTCAAAGATGGTTCCGGTTAGTGTGCGCTGATGAGTGCTGCGACCGGACCTGGGGAAGTCGTCTAGTGGGGAAGGGGCGTGGGGGTCGTAGGCCGTGGCCGAGGTGGGAGTCAGTGCACAAGGTGGTGGTTGGAGGCCGGTGATGTCAACGTCGTCAAAGGCACGCGCGTCATGCTCTGGCAGAGGCGACGACTGTTTCCGGGCGTGGTATGGCTGCACAGTCACGGCGCGTTGCGGGCCATGGGCAGCGTAAGGAGGCTGAGAGGGCTGTGGCAGCTGGCCATCATGGGATATATTGCGGCTCATGGCGGCGAAGTGGAGCTAGCTGGTTGGCGCCGAGTGGGAAGACTGGAAACGGCAGCAATTGGACCGGATCGGCAGCACGAGATATAAGGGATCCGGCGTGAAACACGGTCCCGAGGTCTTGACGCTGCTGGCCAAAGGCGATGCTGAGGGCGTTGAGGGCAGCGGGCAGCCCGGGCGAGGCGAGGGCTGTCTATCGATAGGGCCGATGAGGGACAGAGAGAGAAAGGATCGAGGGTGGAGAGCGAACGAGGGACGAGGGTGGGGCGGGGTTGCAACAGCAGCAGAAGCAGAGGCAGAAGCAGATGCAGAGCACCGACGAGTCGCTCGGAGACGGGCAGAGACGCTGAGGTTGCAAAAGCAAGAGGGCGGGGGATTTGACCTTGCAATCAATGTTTCGAAAAGAAGGTGGCAGGAAAGTCAGATTTTGTGAGGCTGGGACGGCTAGCCCGCCTCGTCATGTCCGCACACCGCAACACGTCGACATGGCTTACCCACATGGGATAGACGTCCTGCGCCAATCGCTCCCTCTCCAGCCCGCTGCTCCATGCTCTTCCACTCGTCCTGTATCCACTTGCCGGCTTGCGAGTTAGCGTTGCGTTCGCGCGCGAGCGGGCAAACAGCTGGTGTTTCGAAACGTTCACGAGAGAAACACTCGCTGCTACAACACGCCTGAGACTGAGACAGCACCAACAGCAACAACCTTTTTTGTTGGCCGCTAAAAGCAATGGCTGGATAGCACGACCATGGCCCAACGGGCCCTCGGTCCTAGCTGCTACCGCCATGTACTGTGTACATACATACATAGTCCACACAGGCTACATGCACTACCCAAGGGTCCATGATCCATTCTATCGCTTGGCACATGAACTCCACCAACCGCCTCTTGCTTACCGCCATCTCTCTCCTGACTTGACTTGCTTAGTCCTGCCCGCCTACTTCTGGCCCAGCCAGTGCGCCTGCTCTGAAGTACCCCATCGCTCGGTTCCGTCGTCTGGCAGCACCACCCACGGCGCTTTCTCCCGAAGAAAAATGTGCTGGATCACCTTGGGCATGGTTGGCGTTTTGAGGCTTTCCAAGTCCACCGTCGACATGCACAGGCCAATACTGTCAGGGTCGGACGGGTAAGTCATGGTGATCGGAGCCCCGCAGCCAGAGCAAAACGTGCGCTCCGCAACGCTCGACAGCCGGAGACTCGTACGCGTGCCCTCGTGGCTAAACTTGACATCCTTTAGCGGTACATGGGTAAACGGGAGGAAGCCAGAGCCAGACACCTGTTGGCATGCGCGGCAGTGGCACAGCGTAATGTCTGAGGGCGCCGCGCCCGAGGTGTACTGTACCCCACCACAGCGGCACCCGCCCTTGAAAACAACGTCGTCCTTGATGATTTGTGCAACGTATCTCGACCCGTCGGCAGCTTCAATGTCGCGTCAGTCCACCATTGGCTCAACTTCTGCGCCAGTGTTATATACTTACGTCTTCGCGCTATGCCCAAAAACACAGAATCCACCTCTTCCACTTTCCCGTCTATAGCCAACTTCTCCCACTCTTCTTTGTATATGCCTTGAGCTTTTCGCCGAATGTCGTTGTTCGCAAAAGTCCTTGCAACATCTTTGACAATGACATTTTCGACAAAAAAGTCGTCCCACTGCTCCATGTCGTAGAAACGTCTGCCATACCCTGCTTGATTTTCCACCGTGACAATTTGCTCCACCTCAAGGCCCGCTGACTCCATGGTATTCTTTAGTGTGTCTTCTGACTTGCTCCACGACCGGTTGTATGGGATCGGCAGGTCAAGTCTCCGTGCCACACGTTCCAGAACCATACCAGACACCAAATTTCTTGGATGCGTTGCGTCCACGGCCATGACGCCTCCAGGCTTCAAGAACCCTGACCAGTGTTCCATGGCAGCTCTGGGGTCCGGAAACAAGACGAGTGCCGAAGCTACCGTGATAACATCAAACTGCCTTCCCTTTAGCTCTTCCGTCTCATCCAAGTGCAGTACGTCGCCCTTGATAAATGTCGTGTTTGCATACTTGTCTCCCCCTTGACTTTTTCTGTGCGTAGCCACTGCAAGCATACTAGGTGTAACATCGACCCCTACAACCTGTCCTTGTGGCCCTACTGCCTCGGATTCGCGGAATGTGAGCAGTCCCGTTCCGCATGCTAGATCCAGCACATGTTGACCTGACTGTATGTCGAGGTATGTCATGAATCGTTTGGTAAAGTCATTGTGCCATGTGGCATCGTAATCCCATGATTTCGAATCGTAGAACCGTATAGCGTCGGCTGCCTGTCGTTCGCCTGTCATCTTAACTAACGTCAGGTTCTCCTTGGTCAGGACAAAGTACCTCCCTGCCGTCGTAGATATAGATAGAGCGTGGAATATGACAGCCAATGGCGTGCGGGGCTGCTTGGTAAGCTTGTTGCTCCTATGCTTTGGATGTATCCAGTTAGGTTGTACCATATATTTCCTTCTCTTTCTTTTGGAAGTCAGCTACGCAATGATACAGCAGCTTAGCTACACAGATATTCGTGGTGCACCGGCTTCTCATGTTGTCTTTAATCGTTCTTATGTACGGACTTGGATGAACGTATGCGAAACATCCGATTGAGCGTGAGAGGGGTGCCGAAGTCCACAGCTGCCACTAATACTAGAAATGGTTAGCGCGACTTTGTGGTGGTCATATCTCCTCCTTCAACCATTCCGATTTCCACCAACATATTTTACATTCCAGGACTTTGCGTTATGGTGAGTGACTGATCACAACATTTCAGGACCTTTTCGGACGGAATCGTATTGACGTGTTGCCATGCCTCGATTCGCATCGGTGAGGCCGCACCAGTCACTATCCACGCCACAACGGGAAATCCTAGAGCATACGATATAACCACGCTATCAGCTGACCCAAATTTGTATTCAAGAATGCTCCGCAGGGCCATGATTCCAAAAGAGTATACTACCGGAAAAATCGTATGCTTACGGACAGGCTAAACGGCATTTCAAACGACTGCCCCACTGCACCCCACAACACCATGGAGAGCCGGCTTCAGGACATCCATCAGCTCTTGAGAGCGAGCCAAGGCTCATAGAGTGCACAGGGCGTCTGGAACTTAATCAACCACCACCTGGGGACAAAACGCCCTTTCGGGGCCCAACAGAGCATTCCGCAAACTGCACAGTACCTATACAGACCTTCCATAATCGATCCTTGCCTCTTTCAAACAAATATTGTTGGTCCAGGATATTAAAGTGCCACAACTTCCCCTCGCGGCTCAAAGGAGCTTTTGCATCCCAACAGAGTGCCCCAAATAATGATTGCACGGACAATTTTCCCACCATCCTATGCCCACGTGGCCGCAGATACAACCACCCACAGACGTCAAGGCACGTGGAATTGATTGTAACACTTTCAAAAACAAGTGACTGAACGATCGACATGGCTTCATTTGGGAAAAGTATCTCTGTGCGGGGGTAATGGAGTGCTTGTGGGGAAGAAAGTGAGCGTATAAATATCAAGACACTCTTATGTTGCTGCATTCGAACACACATTCTCCATCAATCAGCCCACCATGAGGTACTCAATCGTTTTTACACTCTTCTCTTCTACCGTACTTGGAATACCTCTCCTTGAGCAGCGTCAGGAAGCAACATGCGCCGTTCCAACCACTTTTCCTACAGCCAATAACGCCAAGCTACCAAACCCATTCAAATTCTTCGATGGAAGGTCTGTCGTGACTAAAGAGGACTTTTCGTGCAAGAACAAAGAAGTCAGTGCTGCCATGCAGAACCAGGAGCTCGGTGATTTCCCCAAAAAGCCTACTACCGTCACGGCTAGCTTCTCAGGATCCTCGCTCTCCATTACCTCTACTGAGGGCGGAAAATCTGTCACCTTCTCTGTCTCGATTAAGAAACCAAGCGGAAGTGGTCCCTTCCCTGCCATCATTGCCTATGGCGGTCCCAGTATCCCGATTCCCAGCCAGGTTGCGACCATCACCTTCAACAATGATGAAATTGCTCAACAGCAAGGCCAGAGCAGTCGCGGGAAGGGCAAGTTCTATGACTTATACGGTTCTAGTCACAGTGCCGGAGCCCTGACGGCCTGGGCCTGGGGCGTAGACCGTATTATAGATGCTCTCGAGGCGACTCCTGCCGCTGGAATTGATCCCAAGCGCTTGGGTGTCACAGGATGCTCACGCAACGGAAAGGGTGCTTTCGTCGCTGCCGCGCTTGTCAACCGTATTGCTCTTGGTTTACCACAAGAGTCTGGCTCTGGCGGTGCTGCCTGTTGGCGCATTTCCGATTCAGAGAAAGCAAAGGGCAAGAACATTCAGACGTCTAGCCAGATTGTTGGCGAGAATGTGTGGTTCTCGCCTAGATTCAATACGTTCAGCACGCGGTCGAGTACACTCGCTACCGACCATCACCAGCTTGCCGGTATGGTTGCTCCTCGCGGGCTACTTATTATAGAGAACGAGATTGACTGGCTGGGCCCTGTCTCCACTACCGCTTGCATGAAAGCTGGTCGCCTTATCTACAAGGCTCTCGGTGTGCCGGACAATATGGGTTTTACGGGCTCTGGTAATCACAACCATTGCCAGTTTCCGTCCAATCAGCAAGCTGACCTCACTGCCTTCATCAACAAATTTTTGCTCAACCAGAGCGCCAACACTGCTGATATTGAAAAAGGCCCTGCGGGTGCTGATGCTGCAACGTATATTGACTGGACTGTACCTACACTCACTTAAGATGCCTGGTGGTATGATGACAAAAAGGGACGACATGTTAGATGACAAAGGTTGAGGCGCGCGTATATATGTAGTATGCACTTAACAAGGGTAGATAATTAAGTTATGACGTCTGAAAAGTTAGTAGCCTTCGCAAAGCCCAAATACCTGACACCGGGGCTCTGGCCAGCTGCAATATCCGAAGCATGGGGATAAGCAGCGAATCTTGGCAGACGCCACCGACGAGTGGGACGGAGGAGGATGTCATGTCGAACCAAACAAAAAATAACCCGAAACTCGTACAATTTTTTGCAAGAGCGTCATGTAGAGCTGAGAAGCCAGGCAAAAGTATGCACTGTAGCTCTCCTTGTTGCGCAAATCAGACTTTTGACTCCTCACCACCAAGGCTGCCCTCGCTGGTGAAGTGGTGAAGATGGCGATGATAGAAGACAGAGGCGCACAGGAAGCACGCAGGGTCCCCGTGAGCAAAAAGGCTGCTGATTCCAGGTCCGTGGAGGGCGTAACGATAGGTTTCATGCTGGCTGGACCGTGGTAGCAGGCTTGGAGGGGTCATGGACGTGGCACTCCACTCGTTCCTTGCGCGTCCGAAGCGGTGGCTCATTTCGGCACTAGCCGTCAAGCGCGTTGTTTGTCTTCCACCCCACAACAACGTCGTGCAGTGATTGTGAGCGAGGAAGAGGCCTTTGACGGAAAAAAGTCCAAATCTCGCAGCGACGCCGTTCCCATGCCCGTGGCGACCGCCTCACACCCACCCACTCATCACATGACACTCGCCAAGCCGCTAACTCCTTTGCGCGCGGACAAACGCTCAGGCTAGAGAGACCTCGCAGACGTTCACCACCCTTCCCGATATCACCCAGACTTGCGCCCGCATCTCAACACCCCCGCAACACGTTGTTCCTGACGCGTAGAGCGGTCTCTGGCACTTTTTGAGTGCGCCCGCGTCTCCGCCACCCCCTACACGCAAATTGCGCGTTCGCCTTCAGCCTCCTTGAACGACGCGACTCTGCGACGGGCGGACTCCCGAGAGTCTTTCATCGGCCTCATCCTCAAAAGGGCCCTCTGCCACCACCACTCCGCCCGATAATGTCATAGAACACCGCTACGCGCGCCACAATACACCCCTCGACACTCGCTCCCTCATACCTGCGCGATCCCAGACTCCCCTAGACCACGTGCGCCGACCGCGTCTGAGAGTTGTTGCCATCTTCTCCATCAGCTGCCCATTGCGCATTTGCACAAACATCCCCAATCGATATCCACCATGGCTTCCGTCCAATCTAATCCAGATATGCCGGGCCAGGGCCAGCTCCCTGCCAACATCACTCGGGAGCAGATTCAGCATGTCTTCCAGGTACGTACCCGTACCCTACCCGCGACACCTGTGGCCCTGCCACATGTCGCACTTGCATGTCGTCTCAACTAACATGGGCTCCAGCGATATACCGCGATGAAGCAACAAGGCGTCTCCGAGTCCAACCCCGAGTTCATCAAGGCGCGCAACCTCCTCACAATGGTTCAGAAACAGAACCAGTATCAGCAGCAACAGAAGATGCTCCGACAACAGCAGATGCAGCAGCAGCGTCAACAAGGCCAGGTGGACACACAGGCCGCGCTACAAAATGGTGCTGCAACCGCCATGTCAAACGGCGCGAAGCCGGTTGCACCTGTTGATGGCAAACCTGCCGTATCTGCGCCAGCCACGACGGGTCCATCGTCTACGATGCAGATTGCAACTGCCGGAGGACAGGCTCCTTCTGCTGATGGCCAGACACCCACGTCGGCTAGCAATGCTTCTATGGCACTATCCAAGGACCAGCTCCTGATGCTGCGTGCTCAGATTGGAGCCTTTAAGCACCTTTCCAAGGGGCTTCCTTTGCCTTCAAATATGCAGCAGCAAATTTTTGGTCATCATCAGTCAAAAAAGCCTCAGAACGCCGCCGAAGCAGTAGCAGCAGCATCTCAGATGCTCGACAATGCGACTCGCGCAGGCAGCACCTCAAGCGCGCCAGGTGGTGCTGTGCAAGAGACTCGCACTCTGCCTCGACTTCCAGATACCTTCATCGACCCCTGGAGTAGCGAGGTGTTCCGCGATGTAAACTACATCTCTCACACCCAGCGCAAGAACCGACCTTACCTCGCGACAATCATGCCACAAGGTGTAGACATTGATGCTGTACAGCAGAGCATGGAGGAAATGCGCAAAGAGCGCGAAATCCTCCTCTACAACCGTCTCACAGCGAGGAAGGCAGAGCTGGAAAAGATGCATGCAAACATTGGCTCGTGGGATACCAGCAAGACTGACACTCCTGAAGACGACGGAAAGGTCAAGCTGGCTCTCGTCATTGAGCAGAAGAAGTTGAATCTGCTTGAGAAGCAAAGAAAGTTGCGGAGAGAAATCGCCCAGCAAATGATTCACGCTGACAATCTCGCTATGACTGCAAACCGGACCGTCTACCGTCGCCTCAAGAAGCAATCGATGCGCGAAGCCCGTCTCACCGAGAAGCTTGAGAAGCAGCAACGTGATGCGCGCGAAACCAAGGAAAAGAAGAAACATCACGAGTTCATCGACGCCATCCGGAAGCATCGAACAGAGCTACAAGAGGCTGGCGCGGCTCAGCGAATGCGTCTGCAGAAGCTCGGTCGTACAATGGTTTCGACACACCAGAACATTGAGAAGGAAGAGCAGAAGCGTATCGAGCGAACGGCCAAGCAACGTCTGCAGGCGCTCAAGTCCAACGACGAAGAGACCTATCTCAAGCTTTTGGGTCAGGCCAAGGACACTCGTATTTCTCACCTCCTCAAACAGACCGATGGATTCTTGAAGCAGCTCGCCAACTCTGTCAAGGCGCAGCAGCGATCTGCAAACAATTCATACGAACCCCCAGAAGACAGCAGTAGCGACGAGTCTGACGACGAAGACCGGCCTGGCAAGAAGAAGACCGACTACTATGAAATTGCTCATCGCATCAAGGAGGAGGTCACAGAGCAGGCTACCAACTTGGTCGGAGGTACTTTGAAGGAATACCAGCTCAAGGGTCTGCAGTGGATGATATCACTGTACAACAACAACTTGAACGGAATTCTTGCAGACGAAATGGGTCTCGGTAAAACCATTCAGACGATCAGTTTGATCACCTATCTCATTGAGAAGAAGCGACAGCCTGGCCCGTACCTCGTCATTGTTCCGCTTAGTACGCTCACCAACTGGACCAATGAGTTTGAGAAGTGGGCACCGAGTGTTACCAAGATTGTCTACAAGGGTCCTCCCAACACGCGTAAACAATACCAGCAGCAAATCCGTTGGGGCCAGTTCCAAGTTCTTCTCACCACATACGAGTTTATCATCAAGGACCGACCAATTCTTAGCAAGATCAAGTGGGTCCACATGATTGTTGACGAAGGTCACCGTATGAAGAACGCTGGTTCGAAGCTCAGCATGACCATTACACAATACTACTCGACACGCTACCGACTCATTCTGACAGGTACACCGCTGCAGAACAACCTGACAGAGCTGTGGGCCATGCTCAACTTCGTTCTTCCCAATATCTTCAAGTCGGCCACATCGTTTGACGAATGGTTCAACACGCCCTTTGCGAATACTGGAGGTCAAGATAAGATGGAGCTCACAGAAGAAGAGCAGTTGCTCGTTATTCGTCGTCTGCACAAGGTTCTTAGGCCATTCTTGCTCCGTCGTCTCAAGCGCGATGTCGAAAAGGACCTCCCCGACAAGACGGAGCGTGTGATTAAGTGCAACTTCTCCACCCTCCAGGCGAAGCTGTACAAGCAACTTGTCACCCACAATCGCCTTATGGTCAGCGACGGCAAAGGTGGAAAGACTGGTATGCGTGGTTTGAGCAATATGCTTATGCAGTTGCGAAAACTGTGTAACCATCCTTTCGTCTTTGAAGAGGTCGAGGATGTCATGAACCCTACCAAGGGTACCAACGATCTCTTATGGCGCTCAGCCGGTAAATTCGAGCTTCTCGACCGAATCTTGCCCAAGTTCCAAGCTACCGGCCATCGTGTCCTCATGTTTTTCCAAATGACACAAATCATGAACATCATGGAGGACTACCTGCGGCTCCGAGGCATGCAATATCTGCGTTTGGACGGAGCAACCAAAGCAGATGATCGTTCAGACTTGCTAAGACTGTTCAACGCACCCGATTCCCCTTACTTCTGTTTCCTGTTGTCTACGCGTGCTGGTGGTCTTGGACTGAACCTCCAGACTGCCGATACCGTCATCATCTACGACTCCGACTGGAATCCTCATCAGGATCTGCAAGCCCAAGATCGTGCCCATCGTATCGGTCAAAAGAACGAAGTTCGCATTCTGCGCCTGATCACATCCAACTCCGTTGAAGAGAAGATCCTTGAGCGAGCCAACTACAAATTGGATATGGATGGCAAGGTCATTCAGGCTGGTAAATTCGACAACAAATCCAAGGACGATGAGCGAGACGCCATGTTGCGTATCATGTTGGAATCTGCCGAAGCTGCCGAGAGTCTTGAACAAGAGGAGATGGATGATGACGACCTGAACCAGATTATGATGCGACATGAAGAAGAACTCAAGGTATTCCAGGAAATGGACCGCAAGCGTATTGCCGAGGATCCTTATGGCCCTGGCAAACCTCTTGGCCGTTTGATCGGTGAGAGCGAGCTGCCAGACATTTACCTGAACGAGGAGGCACCCATGGTTGACGAAAAGGACGACACGCCTGCTGGCCGTGGTGCTCGAGAGCGTACACGTGTCAAGTATGACGATGGTCTCACTGAAGAACAGTGGCTGGAGGCTGTCGACAACGATGATGACACAATAGAGGCTGCTATTGCTCGTAAGGAGGCGAAGATGGCCAAGCGGGGTAGGAACAAGGGTTCGCGAGGTGACGAAGAGTCGCCAGCACCATCACGTGCGAGCTCAGAAGAGCCTGCACCCAAAAAGCGTGGTCGCAAGCCAAAGGCGGAGAAACGCAAGGCGGATGATGCTTCCCTTGATGTTGATCCTACGCCACGGAAACGCGGACGACCCGCGCCTACCAAGGACATGTTGCAACCTGAGCAGCGAGCATCGCTTCAAAAGATCGTTAATATCGTTTATGAAGCCCTCAACGACCTCGAAGAGGAGTCTTCGGATCCCAACATTCCTAACCGCGGCATCATCGATCCTTTCATTGACCTGCCTGACAAGTGGGACTACCCAGACTACTACCAACTCATCAAGAACCCTATCTGTATGAAGCAGATTGAGAAGAAGATCAACAAAAAGGAGTATCAGTCTGTAAAGCAGTTCCGTCAAGATCTGGGCCTGCTTTGCAACAACTGCCGCACCTACAATGAGGACACTTCATTGCTCTTCCAAGATGCCAATCTTATTGAGCAGACCACGCTCGACAAGTTGAAGGAAGCAACGGCAGACTATCCTGAGTGGCAAGATTATGATGATGGTAATAGTGCTCAGGGTGGGCTCAGTACGGCAATGACAAGTGCAGTCGGTACACCACGGGCTGGAACTTGAGAAAAGTAGTAAGTCACACCTTGCCCACCTCATGTGCTGCGTCTTTGAGGCTTTTGACTGACTTTGCTTCTTTCAGATGAGATGAGGCATAGTTTCTTCCATAGAACGACTGTAGTTTCCGATCGCTGCACCGGCATTTCGGGCCAGTCTTATCTCCTTTTTTGCACATCTTCTCGTCATGTCGTTACTTTTTTCTTCTTCGGGCAATTTCCCGTGCGTGTACAGTTTGCAAAAGGACGTAGGGGAGTGGCAAAGCAAGCAAACAAAAAATCATATGTGACAAAGAGCAAAGAAGAAGTGTTCCAGGCAAGTTCTCACTGTGCCGAGCATGGATTTTTCTCTTTTCCTTTCACACTTTTTTTTTGCACGAGAACAGGCGCAGCTTTTTCCGAGTTCATCGGGGTAGGTGGAATAAGGGATGGCTCTCGGTACGCTTGATTGAGTAACATGATTCAAGAGTCTTTTGGGAGATTGCGTTCTCTTCAATGGGAGTTTCTGATTTTGCATGGCTACTGTAGCTTGTTTGTTTCTCTTTTCTTCTTTTTTTACACTCCAAAGCTAGTTTTGTAGCCCTCTATTTTGACCGCAAAGTCTTAGGTTGTTAGGTTTTAGAGTGAAGAAGAGAATGTACTATATCTGTAATCATTGTGAAATGTGTTTGTTGTGTACAAGTGTATGTGAGTGATACTGTCTATGCTACAAGTGTCTCAACCCTCCATGCGACGTGGATAGGTTATGATTGCTGTGCATTGTTCCACTGTACACAATCTTCGAACTCGACACTGGAACCGCCAAAGATGTCTAAAGCGCTTCCAATGGTAAGGTCTACCTTGCCATCACTGAGCTTCTTTACGAGCTCAAGGTCCTCGATTGAGCGACCTCCTCCAGCATATGTGACGGGTATACTGCACCATTCTGCTAGCTTGGCAACAAGCTCGTGGTCAATGCCTCGTTGCAGACCTTCAACGTCGGCGGCGTGAATAAGGAACTCGCTGCAGTAAGGCTCGAGGAGGGATATCGACTCTGTAGTCTCACATTAGATAAAAACAAGACAAGTTTGCCGGGGGAATGGAAAACCGGACCTTTGTTCAACTCAAAGTCTGTGATTGTCTGCCACTTGTTGGTAGCAACAAACCACTTGTCGTCCTTCCTTCGGCATGAGAGATCAATGACAAGTTTAGATTTGTCGTTTCCAAGGGCGCGTAAAACGGCCTGTAAATGGTCCATGGAGAAAGTTGATGAAGGGAAAAGGTACGATGTTATAATCACCTACTGTGCCTTCATTAGCACTCATACATACTGCACTCGTTGGCGGACCTTGTGTATGAAGCTCACCTTATCCGCACCCTTCTCGATCCACTCGGCAGCATTCTTCTCTGTGATACCTCCACCAACTTGCATGCCACCTTTCCATGCCTCGAGTGCTTCCTGCGCTGCTTGTTCATTGCCGGGACCGAGCATAATGACGTGCGCGCCGGTTAAAGCATGCTGTTTGTAAAGATCGGCATAGTACGCTGAGGGGTGCGAAGATGTCCAATTGGTTTTCAGCTCATCTGGGGCCGTGGTGCTGAGTGTGCCACCGACAATCTGCTTGACACTGCCTGCGTGCAGATCGATACAGGGACGAAATCGCGTCATGGTATATTTACAGATAGTCAAAAGAAGATGGAAAATGTAAAAGTACCTGGTCGTTGTTGCGGGGGAGGGGCTACAACGCCGGAGGTCCGAGCCGATTTTGACGCTAGCGATGTTCCATGCTCGAAACTTTTTGGTTATCGCGTCGCATTACCATCGCCAGCTTTTCAGAGCCCAACAGTGACGACACAACCACTCAATTATGGCTCCTGCACTCGGAAAACGAAAGCGTGTTACACGTGCAGAGCTTGAGCAAGCATCACGGTCACCCTCGCCTTCGTCAGGCTCCAGCGACGACTCTGAAAGGGAAGATCTCCAGGCGATTTTCCGCCGCGCGTTCGAAGCAAAGTTCAAGCCTCTGCCAACAGAGCCCAAGAAGCCCAAGATAGAAGAGTCTCCCGCACAAGCAGAGGAAGAAGCTGAGGAGGATGAGTCAGATTGGTCTGGGATCAGCGATGACGAAAATCAAGTCGAAGTAATCGAATACCATGACACACGGCGCGAAATCGACGATGCTGGCAATGAGCGCGCAGAAATGAAAGCCTTCATGTCCTCGAAACCGCCCACCTCAGCCTCCGCATCCTTGAGCAGCGCATTAGCGCCTCAAAAGAGAAAGAAGAAGGATGACGACGACACCGACACAACCGAAGCTACAAATCTCAAAAACGATCTTGCGTTACAAAAGCTTCTCCGAGAATCACATTTACTCTCTGCTTCCTCCTCCGGAACCTCCACCCCCAGCACTTTGACTGCCACTGGTGTAGACCGCCACAAATCTATAGACTTACACCTCCAGTCGCTCGGCGCAAAGGGCTCCATCTTCAAGCAAAAGAAGATGCCAATGGCACAACGAAAACACATGGAGTTCAAGGCACGCACAACGGAAGAGAAGCGCAGGGCAGAGGCCAGGGAAGCAGGTATCGTGTTAGAAAGAGAGAACAAATCAGCGACAGGAAAGAAGCCAGAGAGGAAGAGGGAGAGGGGCGTCGGTGGACCCAGCATAGGCAAGTTCAGAGGTGGTACCTTGAGTCTGAGTAAGAAAGATGTTATGAGTATTACCGGGGGTGGAGGCTCTAAAGGCAAAGGAAAGGGCAAGAAGGGAAAGAGATAGTTGAGTGAGATGAGGAAGCGAGAGCGTAGAAATGATACCCCGAACGCGTCATGACATGCGCCTTTTTGTATCTGCAGTCCTTCTTGGTGACCAATAACACGATAAATACGTTGTACACCTCTCCCTATGATTCCTTCGCAAAATTAACAAAAAAAAGGCGGCGATAGTCGTACCGTAGGAGTCGACTGCAGTACGTCAATGCAATCCCCTGATGTGCAAATCAAAAATATGTACATACATAGGTAAACCTCACACGACACTACTCTTGCAGAAAAATTACTGTCTTTTTCTGACAATTTAATCGTCTTTTCGGAACTCTCCTCATGCTGCCATGTTTCTTTTACAGACATCCACACCCATCCTACAAAATACACATTTTGTGGAGCAAGAAATGTGTATCAAATCCACCTTTCGTATCGTCACATCACCATAAGGCGAAATGAGTGGTGATGATCACGAAGCATAAACACATCATGTACAATACATAAACTGTTTTCGTTCTTCTCCAATAAGTGCGGCGATATTCTACTGAGGTTGTATATGTTAGTCGTAGGTTGAGTTCAAAGGAAAATGTAATAACTATGTAATATGCAAGATGTGTAGATGGTGAACTTGGAGTCGAGTATTAGAAGACGAAGCAATAGATTTTTAACGAAGGAATTAATGATGATGTATGGTATTGAAGTAGTAAGAAATATGCATGGTGCTGGTTGTGGGGTTAGAAGGGATTGATTGTTTGTGAGATATTTTCAACATCATTTTCGCCATACCTATCCACGATTCCCAGGTTGAATGAGAAGAATGGGGGTTTGAGTGTTCGCATGTGCTGTCCTTATTCTGTTCATCAATCCAAATAAGGAACTGCTAGGGAGAGCATTTCAACTATGCAATGGATGTGATATAAAGGTAAATATATGTGTGTGGTGAAAAAAAAACTTGTTCACGCGCGACACTGCCAACTTTAATTCACAATATTTGTTTCCGTTACACGCATAGTTACATTGTTTGTACATTATCACGCTGTATTGACGCGATGTCTTGTTGCGGTTGCTAAACTGTCTGTACCGTAAACAAGCAGTGTCACATTTCACCAACTGCGAAGCCAGTAACAGCCATTTTGTCATACGCTTTCCGTAGAAGTAGAGTAAAAAAAACACAGAAGACAACAATCTTGTAAAAAAGTACTTTGAAATGGCTAATCATGCTTCAAATCTGATCCCAAGCCACCGGTATACGGCATTGGGTGCAATTAATCTATAATTCAAGATATAGGTAAACCCCTGCCATTAGTACGAAGATTTCATCTTTGACGTACCTCACTTCCACCTTCCACCTCAACCTCAAACTTTCTTATCCGTCCCTAACTTACTGTCGGTATGTTTCGTTTAGCATAAACTACCACGAACCGTTCCATCGATCCGAGTGTAATATCAGCTCGGGTTATCTATCGCCGCAAGCAAACATCTAGAAGGGCGAAGAAGAAAGTATTCCCTACATGCCCAGCTCTCACCTCACCTTTTCCAGACGGACATGCATATGTATATCTACTATCTAATAACAGCGCCGAATAAGCCCCCTCATCCCGCTTTCTCCCGCTTTCTCCCGCATACCCGATCCGTCATGCAAATCAGATCATCTCAAAGGATAACGGCCCCCTTCCCCAAACCCATGAGGTTTCTTCGACGGATTCTACCATGAGCGCACCGCCCCCCCCCATGTGAAGGCTGAAACCTGCAAGCTGCATCTCTGATCAAAAGGGAATGGGGTACCTATAGCCTTGCATTCTCGAAAATTCCATATGCATTGTGTTGAAACAGTCCAATGTGGGGGCGGGTGTGCGCGCGGACATCCCTTGGTACAGTCTGCTGCTCATTGCCCCCTCCCCCCACTTTGATCCACTCAAAGCTCGGCACCCTTTCTCCATCCAGATATTCGATATATTCGCTGGCTCAATGATCAAATGGCTTGGGGGCGAAGAACGCCCCATATGATCACTGATTGTGGAGCTGAGGTGTGTGCGCAACCCCGAGTTTGGGGGGGATCGGTACAGAATGCAGATGAAAGATGTCATTTTCACGATTTGTTTGTGTAGATCGATACTGTCGTGGCATCAAGAGGATGGACACCCAGCACAGTATGCCATGTACTCCAACATCACGTCAGAGAAGAGCAGTGTGTGTGCTGGATATGGTAAATGGTGGTATGCCTGTTCCAAAAGCACTGAATGATACTGTCTACAAACAATCAAATCCCAACCCAAGGAAAGGGTGAAGTGACTAGGGAGTGCGTTAGCCATTGAAATATTTACGTTGTAGCGTTTTTGTGCGACATTTGACGAGATTCAACCAGGGAGGCTGCGCGTTATGATGCAGTTCCATGTAGCATGGCTACCTGAATGGAATGAATCTGACACAGAAGCCAGTAGAATAAAACGTGGTTTTTTGCATGGATGAAGGACCACAGTTCTGGGTAAATGGTATATCCCATGCTGGTCTCCTGCAGCAGCAAAGTTTTGAAAGGAAAGGAGGGCATTTGACTTTGCGAAGCTCCACTGAGGTCTAAGCGTAAGATGGAGAGGTTCATTGCCGCATATACTAGTTCTGACAATGCCCAGAAGTTGCACACCGTTCAGGTCCTGGTAGAAAAGGAGTAAGCGATTGGAGCGGATGTCAAGCGGCGTGCCATGGCTTCGTGATGCGCAAGGCTGATTAGTGATCTCAAGATTAGGATTGAAGTTAGCATAATCCCTGGCGATATTGTGTTATCCGTATGAGGATTCGTGGCCCGCCACCAAATTTTACATTCATGTTTGCAGAGGCAATGCAAAGACTTTATGATCATCGTGATCTTAAGACCTGTGTAAAGGTAATGCGGTTGTAAAGGATGCGAAGGATGGCGACTATACTCGAACGAATACTCTAGCTAGGGCAAATCGCGGAATGCGAATGCGATGGCTATGGGTCTCATGTCCTGCCCCTTTCCGCCGCCATACAGGATGCATCTTCAAGGCGTCCTGGCAAAAGAGGGGTGCGCGGGTCAAATCCCATTATCCCAATGCATTTTGGTGAGTTTCGTGATGTACATCGTGGTTATGGGTGGGTAGGCTGCGTCGGTCGCAGACCTCGTCGTCGCCCTGGGCAGCTGCACGTGCTGTGGAGGCCTCATCAGCCAGCATCTGCATGTATTAGGTCAATGCGTGTGTCGATGCAATCCCACGCATGTCCAGTATGAGGTTGCGTTATATGATAGGTCTCTGGCTCTGGTTGGCAGATACCCGTCAAGCTACCGAGATCTAGAGGCATGGCTCACCAGGCGCGATTGACGAAAATGCGGAAGCGGAAGCGGAAGCCGCTCACCGATGAGCGCCTGGGGCCGTGTGCGGGCCAATTAAGCGGAATCGATCTATTGTTACGGGCGGCGCAAGAGATCTAATGTTTTCTTCTTGCATCTGCGGGTGCATCGGGGCAGCGGCTGCGGTGGTGGGGGAGCGGCTGGTCGGCTTGCTGGTTGGCTGGAGAGTTGGCTGGAGAGTTGGCTACATGACAGGGTGCAAGGACTCTCTGGAAGGCTGAGAGAAGGGCCGAAAAGGGGCCGGCCATGTCGTTGAGATGGAACCCGGACTAGCGGCCAGCCGCCACCACACTGGGTGTAAGAGTAGGAGTACGAGCGCGGTCAAGTCCATGAGACAAGCGGTTTGAGCGCTCAGAAACGCAGCTATTGGTGGGCATCATTGCCGACACCCGGCACACTGGCACAGTAAAATGGCCTACAGCGTCGAGGCCGACTCCCACTGTCCTATCACGCCATGTCCTGCAACGTAAAGGCGCAGGCACAAGCAGCTCGCCAATCTGGGTCAGCATCTGCCGCACATCGCGTTCGGGGAGATCGCTCGTCGTGACGGCCCTTGGGTTGCGTCGCGTTGTCGTTTCTACTCTGCAACCACATATACCTCTGTGCCGTCAGGGCGCGCGGCCTGGCCTGACCTGAGTTGCCATAGCCTGCCACATAAAACTTGATGGGATTCCTTTTCGAGCGCTTTGCATCGGGCGCAGTCACGGGTACAGATAACCGTGCCCTAGAAGGTAGTAACAGGGACAGTCGAGTCCTTTTGGGTGGGGCACCTCAAGATAGAGTCTGGCGATCCCTTTGATACCTGCGGCGCCGCCAGATGTGGGTAGTGACTAATGTTTGCTGCAGATTCAGATATCATCGGTAACGGTTGAATACCCATGGTGCAAAGAGATAGATAGGAAAGTTGGCAACTGTCTCGTCAACATCATCATGATCGTCTAAGGGCTATGCCCATCTGACGTGTGCGGGTTGATGTTCCTTCTTCGCCTCAACGTTTTGCAGAATGCTGCAGTGCATACGATTATCACGTATATCATGTACTCGCCGTCTTTGCCGCCCTACCTACATACGTATCCACCCACCATCGTTCGTGGTCCCACGGGTGCGGATCGCTCAGGTACATCGGTATCGCATTTTCAGATCATGCAACTTGCCTCTCTTCCAGCTAGGCTCGTTCGCATAATCCTTGCATCTCATGCGTCTGGCTTGTTGATGTGACACAAACTCGTCATTGTCATTTTCCGAATGCAACCTATGGCCCTGTCTTTTTTTACGCCAAGTTTATTAGCTTGTAGTCGCGTATTTCAGAGCCATGCCCTAGGTGCAGCAAGAGTAGCCCTGATTATGGGGGGCGATGTAAGAAGACGCATCGGATTTGTGCAAGATGCAGATACGACCCTACAGGGAAGCTGACTCGACATGCACACCACCTTGGAGATTTCATCATGTGGCTCGACATGTTCCAAGCGCCACCCAGCTCAGCACCGAAATACATCGGAGCACATGGGTGCCACCACGTTTAACGCAGGCGCAAGGGATGGCGATCGCTCCATGCCATGTTGAGAGCAACAGGGAGTCGGAACCTTTAGGCGGATATTACCCCGTTCCGTCTCTATAGGTGCAAGCTTGCTATAACAGTTGTGTTCAGTGTCTTTCCATAGCAAGTGTCAAGTCATTTGATCTGATTATAGGTGTGCGGCGTTTGAAGCGGGATTGAGCGCATCTGGGTCCAGTGTAATAGGCTTTTGTAGAAGCTACTCAGATGTGAAGGATGGGGTCCAAAACTGTAGACCCTGATTAGAACCTGGAGTTAAACGGAAGGTCTCGATGCAGGGATGTGGGGGAGGCATGAGGGCAAAAAGAGATTGAATCAGGATAAGAAAAGCAACAGGTTTGCAGCATGATGATTGCCGAAGAAGGATGATTTTGACTCTTTCCACGTGTTGCAGCACGTTGCGGCCCGCTGCAAAGCAAACTTTGATCCGTTTCAACCTTGAGTAATGACAGTGAAGGATTGCCTGCTTGTTTCTAGCTGGCGCTGAATGACACATGCGCCAGATGTCGTTGAACTGGTAACGGGAATAATCGCACGAGCAGCGCTGCATGTCATTGTCGTATCGTTCCTATCTTACGATGGCTTCTCGACCAGTCGATGCTTTGCATTACACACCTATTGACCAGGACGCTTGTCTCGCTTGTATGCAAGTCCAAGTACATATTTGTGGCGAGAGTGGATTATATGCCTATAATGGTGAGATAAGTGAACCCATTGGGCAACATAGCCGAATGCGAGCCGATGGTTGTATTCGCTTTGACTGGAAGGTACATGCATTTTAACCGACACAGGAAGCATTATATGCGTAAATTTCCTTGTTGGCGACAAACCTCAAGATCGAGCTGTGTTTGAATGCCGGTAAAGATGACCATGATACATGCATGCATGTGTAGGCATCATGCCTACCCGGATAATTGTGTCCTACATGGACGTGATCATGGGATGAGCATGGGGGTTAGACGTCATTTGGGGAGAAGGGAGACAACAAGGAACAAAGTCACGTCGTCGAGGGCTTCTCTTCCCTGCATCGACTTGTCCGGTGAGAAGACAAGTGCGCGTGCCAGACCAAACATGCCTGGTATTGGCTGCACAGCATAATATAAGACCTTGGCGGTGTGGAGGATGCCGGGCCATGGTGCTGTTGACCTGCACAGCGATGGCATAGCGATTGTAGAGTAAGTAGAGAAGCGGTGACATTGGGCCTGCCAACTGGGAACCTGGGGGGTTGCTGCAGCGTTGCTGGATGATGCGGTGAAGAGGTGTGTGTGAATGAGTATGGTCGAAGCTATCTGGAGGCGTCCAGAAGAGAACATGGATAGATGCAAGCACGCTGCGACGGCAAACGTGATCTGTCAGAGAGAGCAAGGAACATGGCGCATTCAGATGGCCAGCGGGCCCGGGGAAGCTCTCGGGCCTATCCGTTTGGACACTGACACTGCCGCTGTGCTGGCCACCTTACCAAGGTGAGTCTGACAGGACAAGCTGCGGGCGGGTGGGAGATCCGTGGGCAATGGCGAGATGGCCCCAACCAGGTGACGTGCATGCAACCAAGCTAGCGGAAAGCTTTGAACGACGCGCTTGATGAGGTGAGGAGGGCTGGCGAGCAACTGGAGCAAGGATGGGGAGCGACTAGTGGGTGATCGCAGGTCACATTCGCCCGAGCAAGGGCCGCGGCTTGTTGCCGTTGGTTCCGCGCACCACCGCCGCCGCTGCTGCCGTCCGCATTGCTGCGCTCGGACCATGCCTCGATTGAAACATCGACTGCGTGTGTGGTGGTGGTAGTAGTAGTCGTAGTGATGCAGAGCACAACGACAGCCCGCCCTATCCCAGCTGTCGTATTTCCTCATTGGACCCGTGGCTGCACCCGTTGCTCCATTTTTCGTCAAGCACAATCCTGTCGACGGGCCCGGACGAGGATTCCTGCCCTTGCGTGCGTCCATGCTTACCCGGGTCCGGTATTATCAGTGCCCATGGCAATGCTGGATGCACATACATGCTTCCTGTCTGCTGCACAACGGCTCTCCAGCCTTGACCGATGTTCTGTATGTTGCCGCTCGGCAATCTCGCAAAGGGGGGGCGAGGAGGCGAGGGCGACATGAAGTCTATCTCACCACTGTATCCAGCATGTGTTTGAGGCTACTGCAGGTCCACCCTTTCGGACGATGAATTTCCTAACAAATCCAGCCACTCACCCACCACCGTCATACACATGGACCCGACAATCACCGCTCGAGATGAAGCCATGTAGCCTAGACGGACACCCCTGTGCTGGACATCTTCGTGGCCAACACCGAGGTCCAAGTAGCGTCTCGCTAATCGGGGCAGTGAAAGGGTTCCTGCAAGGCGCCCGTGTGGCACCCATTGCATCTTGTGGCCCTCTTGACGCCAGATCCATGCCAAAGGGGCTTGCCACTTCCTACGCGCGTCTCAACACAGAACTGTGAGGCTTCAAGTGAGAGGGGGCTTACGCTAGAAGAAGACTGGAATGAGTGCCACAGTCCCAGTACCAGTTGGATTCTGCTGTAGCCATACTCAATTCAAAACACTCGCAGCCTCGAGGACACGCCTTGGTTGAATGTCGTACAGACGCTTCAATACCTCCAGGGTGGACAGTGAGCCCAAGTAGACTGGCTTCCGTGAGGGGAGAGGTCGGGATATCGGAGTGCCGGGCTAGGCCAGAGCTCTAGTTTTAGTGTATGTCAATGCTCTGGTGAAGTGGTTGAGATTCTGGGGCATTAAATCGGAATTTCAAATACTCCAGAATAGAAATGGGCCACTGGCAATGAAACTGCCTGTAGTTGCCTACGGCCGTGTGAGCATTTACCGAAGCCTTGGACAGGCGAGCCGTCTGAGGGCGTCAGGCCAAGCAGAAGCCCCAATTGGGCGGTCTCATAGGCAGGACCAAGCGTGGTGGTGATGCTAGAGACCGTTGGAGGGAACTTGAATCGCGCAATTGAGAAGATGCACAGTGCAACAATCCACAGCGGGTGATGGAGCCCCAGAAGACGTCGGCGAGGATGGCAACGCCACGAAAGATCTCAGTTCACAGGTGGAGCTAACTGGTGGCGGGTCGCAATGGGTTGATCGTCTGTGACATCCCAGGCGCCAGGACGGAGCAGACACCTGGGGAAGGTTCTGAGCGTGGCCTCGACGCCGATGGAAGGGTGTGAGAGAAGGTGGCTAGAGCAGATTATTGGAGGGCGTTTGTCCGACCGCCCAAGGGGAATGGATGTCGTGTTTCGCAGTTGCTGTGATGGCGTGAATAAACAAGTCGAGACACGGCTTGAGATATGGCTTGGCGTGCAGCCACGTGACCTGTGCCCATCTCCACACTCGATACACGCCCCGTTCTGCTTCTAAAAACTGAGTTGGCGCAAACACCCAATCTCGACCACACAGACCAGTGCGTTGAGCATGCTGGTATCGCGCAACAACTGCCCTCAGCTTCGGCCATGATGGCGCTGCCACGCCAGGGACCTCGAGCAGCTGGCGCCGTGGTGGGGCGGTACGGCCATCCACTGCCCCGACCTGACAGTCGGGGGTTCCCATACATGCTACATGCGACTAACATGGGCCAGGAAAGTTCCAATTGACCTTACCTCCGGGAGTCCGCCTAGATTACCTAAGGTACTGACAAGGCCGGGCCTTCAATTCGCGCCCTCGCTCTGATGAGCTTGTCCCAATACTCGAATGATTGGCGCTCCAAAGGGGGCGCTTCATCTGCGGCCCCGTCAACGCCCCGGGAAGAAGCGTCGTCCGCCACGACGCCGTCGATTGCTGGCAGCAATAGCGCAAATCTGCAACCACGTGTGGTTGTACGGCACGCCGTGGGCCGCGCTCGACCTACGCTGCCACACCAAGACGAGAGGCAAGCCACGATAAGCCCGCATGGCGATGATCCTCACCGGGATTCCCGACCAGGCCCAGCTAATTCCCGTGCCTGTCAGAGGGGTCTACCACCACACCACACCACACTTGACCACACCACCCACCCACACCGCACACGCATTTTCTACTCACACACCCACTGCTCTGGAAACAAAGTAGGATTTGTTTGACCAACCTCCTGGAACACCCCAGAAGCGGCGCGGCGCCCAAGCTTGTGTGTCAAGATGGCGACTGAGCGCCGCTGAGCACCGTTCGGCGCATCCATCATAGTCCACCATGGGATCCAGTGGGTGGCTCTGTAGAGCTATCATGGCGATCTCTGTTTCGCCCAATCCAGCGTGGCTTGGGCGAGCTCAATGGGACGACCCCCACACTGCACATGAGACGGCGAGGCCATGGGTCTGTTCACACCTGGGACAGTACCCCGGTTCTGCCCTGAGCCTACATCCTGGTCGGATGTCGTGCCCCGTACCCCCCCATAGCCCACACCCCCCCTGCCCGTCAGCTCTGCGCTAAAACTACCACCCACCATTCTTGGCTGCATGCGAGAGCGATGTTCCTTGTCTCTCCTGCTGCAAGCATGTCCGCTCGAGTCCCTAGGCCACTCGGGCTCCACAACAATCACCATCCTTGCTTTGCGGGATGGTCGGTGGTAAGTGTACTCGGCTGGCCCATCCATATGTAAAGACAAAAGACTCCCCAATCCCAACCAGATCGATCGAACAAAGCTACAAGATTTCCACGTCATCAGATCCTGCATCTTCACCCCAGTGCTATCTTGCTGTATCCCTATTCTCTTTTCTTTCCCAAATAGCTTCCGGCCCAAGCCGTAGCTACCACTTGCTCTCCTGTCCTGTCCTGTCCCTACTCTGTCGTCGAGTCCGTGGACAATAGCATCCCCGCCTATCCCGTTTCCCGGTGGCACCAGCTTCACCCTCTAGCATGGCCGCTGTTGTTGGCTCTCATCAATCTACTAGTCTTTGGCAAGAACGACGGGAACCTTCCTTCCAGATGTCCAACATGCACAACTCCAACATTATCCCTCAGTACGACAGTTCGCGTGCAGCCACGAGTGCTCCAGTCTCGCGAAGCTTCCAACCTACTTCAACGCAGATGGACATGAGTCTCCCGCTCTACTCGGCCAACGGCCTTGCAACCACGGTACCCTACCAACCTGGGGCATTTGCATACGATACCTCGTCGGTCAACCCCTACAATATCCCTCAGTCGTCCTATTACCCGTCAAGCATCACACACCCTGTGACCTATCCCCCATCCACCGACGTTCAGCAGCTGCCAACAGTACGAGATGGCCGAAATCTCTTCAACCCCCTTGTCAAGGCTGAGAGCACTTCGCCACTCCAGTCGAATCCTATCTACAACGACACATCGTACCCTGCCAGTGGCAAGCGGTCCAACTCAGTGCCAACAGAGAGCACCAATGTCCAGTTCTCAACTGACGTGGACACTCTGATGAAAGCCATCCAAGCAAAACAGACAAACCCTCCTGAGCCAGCAGAGACCAAGGTACGTAACCTGTATTCATGTTTACTTTGCCCAGTCTGACGACGAAGCAGGAGGACACTTCCAAGAATTCACAAAAACCACGAAAGCGCTACCAATGCACTGTACCCAACTGCAATAAGAGCTTCTACCAGAAGACACATTTGGAGATTCACATTCGTGCTCACACTGGAGCCAAGCCATTCGTAAGGCTACCATGAACTCCAATGACCCGGACAAATCTGACACAGGCTACAGAACTGCAAGGCCCCAGGTTGTGGACAATCATTCTCACAACTAGGAAACCTCAAGGTACGCTCCTCGGCAACTATCTGCCCATCCATCCTGTTAACATTACTAGACACATGAGCGACGCCACACTGGCGAACGGCCGTACAGCTGTGACATATGCGGCAAAACCTTTGCGCAGCGCGGCAACGTTCGTGCACACAAGATTGTTCACCAGCAGATCAAGCCCTTTACCTGCAAGCTCGATGATTGTGGCAAGCAATTCACTCAGCTGGGTAACCTCAAAGTACGTACTTTTGGCACAGTATTCACTCGATAACCAGTCACTGACAAGATGCAGTCTCATCAAAACAAGTTTCACGCAGCCACTTTGAGGTACCTCACTACCAAATTTGCAACCATCAGTATGGGCGATTATGTGTCCAAAGAGGACAAGGAGCTATGGGAATACTTCGCCTCTCTCTACAAGAACTCGAACAAAGGTATCAAAGGACGCGGCAAGGACCGACGTATCTCAGCCATGTCCTCTGCCTCTTCCTATCCATCATCGTACCCTGCTATGCCCATGGCCTCAATATCTCGAAGCTACGGCGGACCGTTCCACCAGCACAGCAGTGAACGCAGCAGCCGAAGCTCATCCATGTCATCCGATAGCATCCAGCGAGTCGACAGCGGATACGACTTCAACGTTCCCATGCCTACGGGATACCACCAACCTCCTGCCAGTGGATACGATGATATGGTGTTCCCTGAGCGCAAGCTGTACTAGGCGCTCTGCGACTAATACCCCACCCATTCTTATGCATTGCGTATAGCCTTTCGACTACAGCTTAGGAGTTACTATTTGGAAATCGGCGCTGTTTTATTTTGTTCACGGTTGGCATCAAAGGCAACGGGTGATCAGTACCCCAGCTAGCGCAGCAACGGGCACTGCCTTCCGTTCTATATTCGTCTTTAGAGGATAGTGTCATGGCATCGCTACGCAGTCACAGTAATGTCTTTCACGCATTTTTCATGTACACTTATGCGACCATCGCACCAAAAAAATTATGTATACCTATGTAAGCTCAACTACTACGGGGCAAGAGTAAACGGATTTCCCATTTGTACCCGCGTCTATGCGCTCCACCACTTGTACCAATAGTTTTATGATTAGGATAGCAATCGACGTTGAGTTTGAAAATGACAACACCTCCCGCGCTTTCTTTGCTTTACCATGCGCGCCCAAGTCACGAGCGCCAGGGTTTAGATGTTGTGTTGTGCAAAGAGACTCACCGCTTGATGGAGCAACCATGGTCTCCGGCATACATTGCGCAACTACATGCGCCTGCTTGCTGCAAGACGATCCTTCGGACCTCCCTACAGCTGACTTCCAGTCGCCACACACCACAACGTTCCGGTGTACCCCCTGCGGTCCAGATGTCGAGGCCCGGAAGCGAGTTACGCCCGCTGAGTTTAATTGTGGAAGGGAGGGGGAAGGGGAAGCGGATGAGGAGGGGGGCGAAGTAGGCGAAGGGGGGTGGTCGGGTTCAGGCTTAGTGCTCTTGGGCGTGAAACTCAGGATGCAAAAGAGGATAGGACACGACGATTGGGTAAGATACGGCTATTTGCCGCGATGAAGCTGGCCACTGTTGGTAGGTGATTGGATGACAGTGGCTACGCCCGCTCCACGACTAACAAGCAGCCCATGAAGCCTAAGAGTCACGTAGTGCGAGTGACTACTGACTGACAAAGCCGCGCCGAAACGCCTAGCTGGTCAAACCTTGCTTGGACGACTTTGCAAAGAGACATCAGCAGCGAGGTAGGCAATCGGCTGCAGGCATCCGACTCAGTAATGGCAGCTGGTGCCAGAGGTCCTGACTAGCAACCCAGAAGCTCGTAAGGCTGGTAGCGAGCAGAGTCGAGTAAGAGGGTCCGTCTCTGCAGCGATGCCCATCCGCGGACCAGTTGATACCGATGAGACTCGAGGGCGCTCATTGGTGCGGCATAAAAATGCTATTCATCCCACGCTACTCGTCCAAGTCGGATCTGAGACTAGTCCTCATCTCCTCTGCCAGTTTCATGCGTACAAGCATTCACATAAAAATGGCTTCAAAAAGCGGCGTTGGTGAATTAACTACTGACTAAGTCTTTTACTCTTTGCGTCCTGGACCCAGTGCGTATGAGATGGAGGGGGGTGAGGGAGGCGGGGCGGGCGCCGCATCCATCCTTCATGCTTGCGGAACTAGAGCCGAGCTGGACTTTTGATTTGGCCATGGCGTGGAGCGCTCAGAGTACGTCACGTTGGCGTTGTTATCGTCGGCTGATGTCGTTAGATGATGACGTTGGGAACGGCGTCGGCGTATGTACGTACGATGTGCAAGCGTAGAGGATGCAAAAAGCCTCACTTTTTTTAGGTTGGGAAAAGGCCCCAACTGTTCACCCTTGACGATGTCGCTCGACAACTTGACACTTTGGCCTCATTAGACCATGATGGGCACTCGCCTAGCTGTCGATCACCACTGTCCATGCAGGTCCAGAATCGTGCAAATGACGTCCTACGCACTACGGGCTGAGACAGATTTTTCTCTTCATCGTCGACCAGGGTATCATGAGTCGGGGTTGTGCAGGCCAGTTGATTACAGGTATGATGCGTATGTACAGTGCTCAGAATGGTAGCGAACAAAGTTTAGATCCGCTGTGGGGGTGGCAGGCGACTCAGTGGCAGCGCCAATCGACCTGGTCCATGGGCGCCTGAGGTGCTCTCACCCAGGTACTCGTCAACTCTCATCGAGTTACGGAATCGGCGGCGATATTGATACCTTCTCGGTCTTTTTACGTAGCATCCAGGCTCGTGATGATATCTGCCATCTCTAGTACAAATGACGTGGGGGAGCGGCGGGGGGCTGGTTAACCTGTGGGCGCAGGCGGCTTGACGGCGTCATGTGACGTTGTCCACGACCAAATCTCACTGCTAGCCTGCTATGCGCCACTTCTTTGTCTTGCTCAGCTTCCTCACCCCCCCGTCGTTTGTTAAACACGCCTCGTTGCGGCATGCAGTGCGATCAAAGCGTATACGCTGCTTGCCGTTGATTCACCATGATCTCCCTCAGTCTTCCTGGCTATGGCCGTGCTGGGTTCCGCAGCGGGCCGCTGTCACAACCGCCCCCAGAGGCCGTCGGCACTGCCCAATGCCGCCCGCGCTCATGTTAATCAATCGCAATCATCACCGGCCATATACTCCTCGTCACCCTCGCTGAATGTCAAGTGCCTCGCCGATATATCCCTGATCTCTGGGTTACTTGAAACGGCTTGATTGCAATGTACCAATTCATCGGACCTCATTTTTCGCCTTGTACCGTATCATGTGTCGTACGTACTACATACGTACCTGGCGGAGGTTACTCCGAGTCAGTGGGGTTGGGCCCTGGCTGCCTATGAGCAAAGCGTAAGCCCTGTGGCCCTTACTCGTCGCCGCTGGTCGGCCGGGTAGCTGAGTCGTGTCCAAGGCGGGCGGAAGGGGGGAAGCGGAATACAGTGGCAAAGGCGAATGCGAACTAAATGTGGCTCGTGCTCATGTCAACTGGTACGCGCAAACTTGATAGTCTGCGAAACGGCTTACACATAGCATTTACTCCGCATACCATGGCCGTTACTCAGCCACCACCAGCCAACAGGACCAATGAATCAGACCGTGGTTCAGCACTCATGCGCCTCTCAGCCTTGGCATCCTTTTTTCATGGATCAATTCAGCTCATCCATCATTTCTCGATTTCAATTTTTGCGGCATTCAAACCGATCCACTAAGACGCTATTTATTTCTCTGTTTGGGCGTTGACTATGCCAAGTTGGTAACCGTTTCTAGGTACATGACTCTTGCCACTCCACTTTCGTGCTGCGAACTATGGCCTGAAACGCCTCTCCAAGTCACACGGCGCTCATCAACTCCCAAACTGGCTGTCCTGCGGCTCTTGGGCAAATAGCAGGCACTGGAACTCAAAATCGTCCTGCAGTACTCCCCCGGAGAATTATTTATCAGATACAGGGTTTGTACGGCGGCGGAATATATCCTATGCATACGCGTTGCAACCCCCCAAACTTTAAATTGTAATATCGTTGAAGAATGTAGAAGCAAGACCGCGCTGTGGGTCGTCGTCAACATCGCTTAAATTCGGCGAGGGCATGATGATGCTCTGATTCATAACATCATGCCATGTGCCTACCCTCTTGGTCCCTACCTCCACTCCATCGTCTATGCGCGTCTCACTTTGACAGGTTAACAAGATCTCTCCACACCCTTCCAATCTAATCTCTGATACTTAACCGAGATGCAGACCCTACACTCGGCCTTGGTGTAGCGCTTCTTCTTACCTGGGCTGAAAAATATCCGTTTTGAGACCAACGTGCAGTCGTGCGACTGCTTCCTCCGCTTCCTCCAACACCATTCCAGGTTACGTCATTGGAATGTCTGCGCATGGGTTACCGGGCTGTGGGTATCAATGATACATTTACCTTCTTCGCCGTTGTAACAGGGGCGTAGGCGCTCTGGGCCGTATTCGTGTTCGGTTCTCAAAAAAAAAAAAGTTCATCATGAACCTGTCTTCTCGGACAAGTCCGCACATCTGCAGTTTCTTCTGCATTGGGTGTTTGTCAACTGCTGTCATTCTTCGGTAGTTGCTAAGTCGGCAATCACTGATTCCGACAGGCCTGCGTCCCAACTTCGTTTACATATGTCTTGGCACTCCATCTGTCGCAGTCCACGTTCCCCAAAAGCTCGATACTCAATACTACTGTAACCAGGAAACATCTCCTATGGTCTCAAATACAGTGCATTACAACCAGTTCCTCATACGGCACGAATGATGGTGGTGATACAGCGCCGGCTGTCAGACCCCAGTCGACCTGTTGGGAGTGTTTTAAAGGCTGATGTTTTCCTGCTTTACGAGTGACTAGTCTGTACACGATAAAGAACCGGAATGTACCTGCAGTGAGCTCTCGATCGATTACCCTCATACTAGGCCGCGGAGCTGTTGTGGGATAATGGGAGCCAGGGCATAATCACCCTGAGTCAGGCGCATGGATGTGGCGCAGGAGGCTGTTTGGCACAGACATATCACAGGTCGGATGCAAAATTAGGGCTCAGCAACAAGAGCAAACAGGAAGAGATAGATTCAGGCTTGGCGAGAACATGAGTCGTGGTATATTGTCGAAACGGAGCGTTCGACATGGAAGCTGATGGAGAACTGACAGAATTAACGCAGGATTGAGTGAACCAGTCAACGGTCACTACTACTGTCATCTCAGTCTGGATTCAAGAGTGATCTTGCGACCTGGGCGTAACTTGTTTGGTCAAAACCGCCGTGTGTGGCAGTGTACATGTGCCCATGTGCATATCTGAGGCTCTTCCAGTGGCTGCTTGAGGAGCCTGCTGCGGCGTGACTGTCACGAGACTCATAGGCCACGACATGCCACAATTGCAAGACTGCGCAGTTCAAGGAGCGGAAGTTGCCATTTCTTGCAGAAATCAACACCAATGCTCTCAACTGCTGGTGTTTGCAACCTCATCGTTTCCTCGGATCTCATACGTTCACTCTGTCGAATCCCCCGCCGCACTATGACGCACGTTTGTACGATACATGATCACACAAGATGGCCACATCACTGCATGATCCTGCATTGCATTGCCAACAATTCATGAATCTGTATACATGTGCCGTATACGTGTGCCATATACATGGTACTGGATGACCAAGGCGCATCACATACGTGGTCGTCCACACCCTTTAGCAAGTACAGACACCCGGCATTATCCCTCACAGCTGGCACAGCAGAAGGCTTGACAAATGAAAGTCTCTCTAGTCTGAGTGTCATGTGCTATAGTACATGGGCCGTCTTGGTCAGGATGCCAGAGACAAGTCGCACCCTCCTTGGTACGTAGACATGGGGGCACTACAATACAATACCACCTCCCGAAGCAGCGAGACGGTATGACCGTGGCAAACAAGTGCAACAAATCATGTACTCGAGGCTACATGGCGAAGCATGACTGGATAACTCTGGATATTGAACATTCCGTAGACCAGGTACCCTCCCCCTGTGCACTGGGGCGCGCGGACCTCGATTCCACACTGACTGTAGATCGCATTGGGTAGCACAGCAGGTACTAGACTATGTCCGAGCGCGTAAGTACAATCTGTCGGTCGTCCGGTGTGTGTGTGGGGATCATGGCCATGATGACACGCTGCATGCACGTTGACATGCAGTAGCTGAGCATACTGCAGCGGGGGAAGGTATCCACGCGATGAATCCAAGGTTTGCGACGGGAATCTCCATGCAGTCGACTACCTGCCATTCGTTCGGTATGCCAGTACTTGCATCTTTGCATGGTGTTGTTAGCCACAGATCGTGGAGGGCGGGAATCCTCACCGGATCTTCACTGCGACGTTTCCTGTCAAAAACTGCCACTGTGCTGCAACCTGCCACCGCGCCCCTTGTTTAGACATGTGGCTAGGGTGTACATACTACAGCTGACCCTGACCCAGAAACTTTATTCAACAGGAACAGGTCTGATCCCTACAGCTTTCGAAAAGACGGACTCCTTTTCAGTCCCCCGTCGGTGCCGCCGATAGGCCACCGGACCACTGAGCAAGTGGAGGAGGAAAATCCCATGTTTTGCCATCATGCGCGCCTGGCCAAAGGGTAAAGAAATCCGCGCAGTGACAAGTACAGTGCTCCCTCATGATCGGTGCACCGGTGTTAGCTGTCCAAGGCTTATTTCCCTCTTTGTCCTACTACTAAGGCCAACATAACCCATGGTACCCATATGTCTGGGCTCGCTAGTAGACCAAAAGCTTGTAGGCTGCAAGCAAGCGCCGTAACCCCAGTGGACGAAATCCCCGTGCTTCCTAGCTGCTAACATACATATCGGCTACCCTCACTGCCTTTACCCGTACCGACCGTCTCGCTTAGTAGTCATCCCCCCGCCGTCCGTCCGTCCGCGCACGCCTCCTCCATTCCCCACCTCGATCTTGCTCGCACGCGCGCCCCTTGCTGAGCTGAATTCTGTTCAACAGTTCAACAGAGCCCTAGCAAGCAAGCAACCGACAGGAGCAGCGAGCCAAGAAGAAGAACTTCTTCTTAGAACATTGATGCGACGGATTGGCAAAGAGCAATTCTCTGGTAACCTAGTGTTGTAGCTGCGTCTGTCCTTTTTTGCCAAGCGTACGCGCTCCGTTGTCTCAGTGGTGAGAAATCAAGATGTACATACACATGCGTATGATCTACCACTATACACAAAGCCTATTGGATAGCACTAGGCTCTTTTGGGAGAGAGCTCCTTGATGACGATGATGAGAAGCTCGGAGATGATGAAGCTTCTCGGTCATGGTGGTGTGGAGATCCTTTTCTTGTGTTTACATCTGATTTGCTTTTTCGGTTACTATACCCACTTTTATGTTGTAAACATGGGCTATTGTCATCACTGAGGGAGTGGCGCGAATGTAGAGTACGTGCGTGCGTGCGTGCAGAAAGGAGAGCGTTTTTGCGGAGGCGAGCTAGTAGAGGACTCGGTTTGGCAGAGACACAGTGCGCTCGTGCATTGTATGCTTGACGGTTTGCATTTTGCTGTGTCAAGCCGAGCTAAAAAGGAAACAACATGTGGTTTGTGCACCTGTTTTCCAGAGGATGATACTGGTTGGGGAATCACAATACGACCCTCAGGTTACACACGCATGTATCTATTTCTCGCCATCTTATTCGGCAATATTTTCACTTCACACCGCTAATATGCACTCCCGCTTAACCCAACCACCGGCCATGGTCTCACGAGAACAAAAATGTCGCAAGTGAGGCGAAGAGCGGGCGGGGGAGAATTGTTGAGGAGGCGTTTCCTTTGCACACGCGGGGTTTGGGAACGGAAACGAAGGAAACAAATGCTTGGAAAACGGCGGTGTGTACGAACATGCAACAATCGCGGTCGTTGATGCAAGACATGGTGTTCATCGGTAAGTCGCTTTCTGGGGTGGGCCTTGGGCTTGCTGCGGGAGCAGCCATGGCGGACAAGGCCCCGCAGTACCATGGGTGTGCGGGAAGTTGGCGACTACACGCTTGACGAGGGTTTAGCTGTTGAGGATATGTGGTATTGCCTGGCATTTGTGTTAATCGTGATGGGCAGGCGCCCCCACACGTTGTGCAGAGTTGGTGGCGGATGTTGGATGTACGTATGCAGCATATGCAGCTGTTAGTGGGATAACGGTTGCTCTTGCTCTTGGCGCAGATTGGACATTAATTGAAGGAACAAATATGTAGACGTTTGGCTTAGTTAATAGGTCTGAATTGATACTAGTGCACCAATGGCAAGTCTCTTTCGTTTTTCTCGTTGTGTAGATTTGCTGAGGCAGATTTGGACCAGGATGTCCTTAACGTCTTGCTCTTTAAAACAAAAGTAGACATAGACAGACAGATACAAGTAAAAAACAAAGTTTGTCGTGTCGAATTGATGTTGAGTGTAAGCTTGGCTAGCCTTTGAAGATCAATATAGCAGACAAAACAATGCCTTGTCATTTAGGCAACAAATACTACCGTTCTCTGAATACACATATATTACAACTACTGTACTTAAAACTCTAAATATCAGGGTTTGAGCATCCTTTTGTAACCCTGTCATCCTGACTCCATCTTAATATTCCTACGTTTACAAAATGAAATATGTTCTGCCATAGTAGTTACACTACATAATTAACAGCTAATCTAAGCCGGTTTGGATCTTTGAATCAAACTGAACCAATGTTCGATCAAAAGTAATCTGTAGTAGACATGAACGGGCCCTAACAATCACCTAGTTTGATTTAGATTTGAAATAGAATTGATTATTGGCGATTCAGTTGTAGTGAATGTATCTTTCTATCTCACAGTCGTCAAGCAGACTAGGTTCTGTTTGCTACTTGTTCCTATTCTCCTAGGAGATTCAAAGAATTGGGGGCTACACAAGCGTCAATTGAACTTTGCGAAACGATTCACTAATCAGTAGATATCAACCAGAGAGCCATCCCTATAAATGCTTTTCATCACACGACCCAAGTCATTCTGGGGGTTCAATTGTAGCAGGCTGATACCAGAAAGAGGCGAACTGGATTGGATCGACGAGCTAGATGATTCAGACTGCAATCTAGGTTGATTCTTGACAAGTATGTCTTCTTGACTAATCCTGACGAGAAACACTGGTTAACTGATTAGATTCAAAGTCTATATTGAGCCTCCCGTGTAGCACAAAAATACGCCAAAGTGCAGCGCTTATTCGAAACGCTCAGAATGCCATGCCTTGATTTACTTCATAATGTGCATATAGTCTTCCTCAACTAGCTAAGACAAATTCACTGTGTCGTATACGCTTAGCAAAGGAAACAGAAGAGAGACATGTTCTCAACTAGTCTGGAGAGGAAAGATAGTGTCTGTGGCACCGTCGACACTTTTCATATGTCATCATAATTCTACCCATAGTATCTTCAAATGAAGCAAAAATATCATCATATTCATACTCTCATCGTCCTAGTCTATACATCTACTATCGCTAGTTATCCTCTTTTTTCCTCTACAACTCCCAAAACACCCAGAAAACAATGCTCGTAGCGAATCTAAGTCTAAAGCGTACCAGCGCTTCGAAAAAGCTCTACTCATTGTGCCCGCAGATATGACAATGCATCCTCATCCAACTCGACGCCATCTAGTCAACTGGCGAAATACCAGTAGCACCACAATCGGGCCCCCAGACATCACCGACCCTAAAGCCAAGAGGAAACGGATCATCCTCATCGACAACCACCTGCCTGTAGCCCGTGATCCAGGCGCGACCCCTGACTCGAGGTAAAATGGCGTCGTATTTTCCGACTTTAGTGGTGCCCCGGATACTGCACTGGAACTGAGTGCCAATGATACTTTTATGGACAAAGAGCTCGCCGACTGCCAGTTGGCCACGGGCATGCAGAATAGCCATGCGCGCTGAGGTGCCTGTACCACAGGGGCTGCGATCGAGTCTGCCGGGCGAAACAACGACTGTGTTTGTTGCGGTTTTGATTTCGACCGTCTTGTTGTCTTCATCGCCAGCACACAGGATGGCCAACGGCTCGGTAAACTGCATGGTCGAGACACCACGGATGCCCGTGTTAAGGGGGTGCACCGGCTCATACACAGCCTGGACGCTCTTTCTAATCGCCTCGCCTACACGAATCAGGTCCGCGCCGTGCTCGTGCGAAATGGAGAGGCCAGCCGCCGCCGCAGATACAACCGCGTAGTGCATGCCGCCCCAGGCCACGTCGACGGTAATTTGGCCAATGCCTGGCACATCGACAGGAAGATCAAGTTCGTACACGAAAGAAGGTACGTTGTCGAATTCGACGCTTGTACACTTGCCTCCTGAGCAGCGGGCGCGCACTCGTACCAGTCCCGCCGCCGTGTCTAGTACCACTTTCGTCTCTGGCTCTTTCATCTCGATGCGCCCGGTTTCCAGCAGCACCGTGGTGACGCAGATGGTGTTGCTTCCGCTCATGGTGGCGTACTCGTCGCTCTCGAGTGTTAGGAAGCCGGCATCGGCCTGAGGGTCGCATGGAGTAAGCAGCAGGTTCATACATTGCGAGACACGGCCTCGCGGCTCCTGCATCAGCAGCTGCCGGTACGTGTCGGCTTTGGTTTGAAAGTGGACCAGCTTTTCGAACATGGTGTTGCAGTGTAAAGGGTCCGGAATCCCGCTGATGATGACATCGCCGATTTCGCCCTCGGCGTGTACGCAGACAATGGAGATGGGAGGCTCCGGTTTGGTCAGCATCGTGTGAGGTGTCTTGGCACAAGTAGTGGTGTATAGTAGTGAAGGAGGCGTTGTGTTTAGAAAGTTTTCCTTCACCTAAGGGCGATTCAAGTTTGACAAAAGAGATGCGCTGAAGGAAGAGGAGGGAATTGATGATCAGAGATTCTTCTATTGTTTTCTGGAAGGGTGCGAATCCGTCGATCTTGTAGTCAAGGCTCTGGACTGACTCAGTGTGCCTTGTCCCTGTCCCAATCAACCATGGCCACATCAACCAAGGGAGACCATGCGGTGTGTATACAACGGCGAAGATGGGCATTGGCCAGGGTCAGCAGACGCATATCTTTCCTCCGGGCTGTAAGGCGGGCCGGAGTAAGGCCATTTCCCACGATTCCCTTCATCAAAGCGTCCGAGCTTCAGGTTTCAGAAGGTTTTCGTCCAGTCAGACAAACGTGAGTGAGCGGCGTGGCGGTCAGTAAATGTTTGGTGATCATGTCATTAGAATTAATATGCCCGAGAAGAGGAAGTCTTCTCTACTTTTGGTAAGATTACAAGACAGGCCCGACTTTTTGGGGCTTGGCGATTGTACCCAAAAATTTCCCGCGCAACAGCGAAGGTGAAGAATAGCATTTACAAGCGAAAGCGCCCACAGTGCATGTACCGATTGAGCATCGGCCTACGATCACGTGCTAGCACCAAGTGCCTAGTGCATAGTGCCTACTAGCCTGTTCTTAATGACATTCTTAAACTCCTTACCAATATTTAAAGCTTCATGGTGCCGCATTTTCCGTTTAACGGACCTTTTTGGGTTCGTCAGACGCATAACTACGGTCGTCAATGTCGCCCTCGACTTCCTGGACCATTTTGTCAACCGCTTCGGCCTGCTTCTTCCACTCGGACTGGCACATCTTGAGTTCCTTTTGGAAGAGCTCGTCGTTAGGCTTCCTGTAGCTTCCGCCCAGACGGTCCCAGAGAGTCGTGAACTGCCCGTAGTTGTAGTTGAAATACAAGTGGTGCATAGTGTGGCAGGCAGCGCCGTTGATAACTGCCGAGTTGTGGGCATACTCGCCGTCATGGATCAGAACGGTCCAGATGTTGACAGCGACGAACAACAGGACATAGGCAAACTTGGACAGAGGGAACAGAAAGGGAAAGAAGTGATAGGGAAGACTCTGAGCCCAGCCGTCAAAGGGATGGAAAGCGTGCGAGGCATAGGGAGTGGGCATGATCCACTTGTGGTGGGGCTTGTGGATGTGCTTGTAGACGCGGGGGTGGTGAAGGCCGCGGTGGATCCAGTAGATGAGCGAGTCGGTGAAGAAGAGAAAAAAGGGGAACTGCAGGTAGTTGTACCATAGTCCTGGCCCTTGGTCGACTGTGTCGTACAGTTTTGAGTAGCCGCGTACCTCAGCCAGGAAAAACGGCACGGTCAAGATAGCCATGATGGGGAAGGCAATGTTGGCCTGCTTCATCTCGAGCTTGATCTGGTTTTTGAGGTATCGGGGGTGGTTGAAGGTGGTCTTGTCGAAGATGAAGAAATAGGAGGCGCTTGCGAAGATGTAGTAGACCAACACACCAAAGATCCTGTTGGTTGGGACGTAAGCAGGGCATACATATAGGGTTGTTGTGGGGGCAGCGGAGAAGCCATACCATGTGATGAGGTACAAGGACAGCAGCTGCCGTCGCCAGTCATCGCGCATCCACTGACTCATGTAGGCATACTCAGATGGCGTTATAGAGAATAACTGGGTCGCAGGCTCATACTGCCAGGCAGACTGCGGACGGGCATAAGCAGTCGGCTCTTCGCGGACGCTCGAGAGAGTGGCATTGCCGGCAAAAGCGGTGGGATAGGCGGGCAGGAGTTTGGCGTAGAGCGGGTCAAAGATGAAGGAATCTGCCACCTCGAGAACAACGTCCATGGCTGCTGTGGCTGCGGGAGCGGGGTGCGCGGTTTAGTGGGTGGGTGATTCAGGTACCAAAGCAGTGCGATTCGCCGTTGTGTAAGTATGTATGTAAGACAGGGCGGCTGCGGGTATAGGGCAACCAAGGTTCAGTCAGGCGCAATGGAGGAGACACGTCGAAGACCAGAAAAAGCAAACACGGAACGGACCAGAACTGGGCTGGGAAAAGGAAAAGGAAAAAGGCAAAGACGAAAGAAGCGTGCAGAGGGGAATCCCAGGCCGCGAGGGCGTGGTAATAAACGGATGGCAGCGACGGCTTTCCGAACCAAAGGCCATTGCAGGGTTCCAGTTTAACTGCTTGTAAATCGCCCTTCGCTCTGCCAATCAGCGAGACGGGCGACTTCTCTAGGGAACGCTCACGTGATGTTCCATCCCAATCTCGCGCTGCGGAAATGAAGCATCCGTCCAGCCCGACAGTGGGCTGACAAGGGGGGACCGCCGCCTTGCCCTTATCAGATCTTCTCACCCGATCCTCGCAGCATTTTCGCCTGCAGACACGCCACCGTCGTATTTACGAAGAGAGCATCCTCGTGGTTTGCCTGTTGGTGGCTAGGCCGAGTTTTATGTGTGGCTGGTGCGCCTTTATGGTCGAGTCGAATCCTGAACAAGTGCATTTCTCATGCCATGCACTACTTGGCTACAATACTGACTACATCCTCATCAGCCACCACATGTCCCAAGCCCACCTTTTGTGGCACATGTCTGGCGCTCGCTCCCCACACCAATGCATGCTTGAATGTCTCCTTCAGCGTCCGGTGCACCTGGTCGCACACGTCCTCAATAGTGCTTCCTTGCCGCACAATCAGCGCCTCGGAAAAGTCGGGCTCACAGCCCTTCCTCTTGGTGTAGATCCGGATCAGCCTCAGCTCTTCCCAGCACCTGTCAACTACGTCTTGAATGCCCAGATCCAGCTCGCAGCTCATGACCACCGTGTTTGGCTCCCGTGCCAGTTCGTCCAGATGAGGCAGGCCGATGCTGTCAATCTTGTTGTACACATACAAACACTTGATGTACTTGCGGTGATCCTTCATAATAGTGTCGATGAAGTCATCCACGGTAACGTTCTCGTCGCGAATGAGGACCTCGCAGTTCAGAATCTTGTAGTCCTTGAGAATGTTGTATACCATCTTCTCGTCCAGATGCTTTGGCGGGACCTGGAAGTTGATCTTCATGCCACCCGCCTTTTTGGGCTTGAGGTAGATGTTGCTATATTGTCATTAGTATATTCCCGTACGTCTTGTCAAAATCATCTACTTACGGTGGTGAGCGGTTCAACCGGATCCCTACCGCCTCCAACTCGGCCTCCAGCAACCGCCGCTGCTCCGCCTTCTTGGTAGCATCGAGAATCATGCAAATCAAATCACTCGTCTTGGCTGCGCTAATAACCTGTCGTCCACGCCCCTTGCCCTCGGCAGCGCCCTCGATGATACCCGGCAGATCCAACACCTGAATCTCTGCGCCACCATACTCGAGCACACCAGGAATGGCTGTGAGCGTAGTGAAGGCATATGAGGCTGCCTCTGATTTGGTCTTTGTCACTCTGGACAGAAACGTCGACTTTCCGACAGAGGGAAACCCAACCAGGGCTATACGTGCGTCACCTGATTTAGACACATCGAAACCACTTCCACCGCCACTACCCGCACCTGCTGCGGGCTCGAGAAGTTGTGCTCGGAGACGAGCGAGTTTTCTAGACAGCAGACGTTATTAACATTCCAGGTCTCGTACAGTGACATGACTGATGTTTTACCCCTTTAGTAGACCAAGATGATATTCTGTGCTTTCGCGTCAACACGTGATATCAAATTGTACATGGACATGGAGTTATGCAGCATGAGGGGCCATGTCCATACCTGTAGCCTTATTCTCTAGTTATAGTCAGCTTTTTTATATTCCATTTCTAGGGATTGAAAAGTGAGAAACTCACTCTGCGTCCTCCTCATCTCCTCCTCGATCCTGGCGGGGGGCAGTCCGTTAGCGCATGGCCAGATAGAAAACTTGGAGGGGCGCTATCCCACTCTTTGATCTTCTCTGTAATGTTCACCATCTTGGCAACTTTGACTCAACTGCCGTTTCTGGATAGAGAAAGACTACGGTGAGGAGTGCTATGTCGCTGCGCTTGGTGTGGCGACTGAAGTCCGGGCACTGTCACGATGGGAAAGGTTTGGTGTTGCAGCCAGCGCCCTCTGCCCGACCCATCTGATTTTGGTCTAGCGTACTTTGCTTTAGCGAATGCGACATGCAGTGCGTCATCCCAGCTGGCAGTCAGTAGTCTACGCCACGCTTGTCTGGTCACCGTCTGTTGTACAATTTTTTTCTCCTTTCCCTTTTCTTCGTTCTTCTTGTATATTTCAAGTATCTACCTGTTCACGTTTGTTTCCTTTGCTTTGAACATGCCTTTGAGGTCGCCCGGTTCGTGGGCACATTCTTATCACGATGTGATAGAGCACTACCATGCAGAGTATGACAAAGCTATCGCATCCGGAGAGTATCAACCTTTTTTGTACCCTTGGGGAACCCTTGGTGCACTGGTAGTCATCGTCTATCTTCTCACCCCGCATCAGAATCGGCCATGGCTCGAAAAGTGTCGATATCTGGCTTTTGCATGGATCACCGGGTTCGCAGTATACACGTGCATGTATACAAAGGCTAAAGGGCTGGCTTCAGCCATGGTTGTTGGTTTGATCAACGCATGGAGCGTGATATGGGTGGCAACAATCATCATATGCAACGATGCCCAAACCGATTTCATGAGGATCGAGCGAACCACTGGCGTCTTCGGCACCAATAAACATGGATCAGGGAACGGTTCTCCAGAGCCAAAAGAGACAGATGCCCAAGTAAAAATTCAAGATGACTTGATCAACGGTCCCTCTGGTCCCCGGCATCGTCATGGCGAATTCGCCTGGCAACCCTACCCGCTCGCACCTTTCATCGAGCGGCTGGACTGGGTCCTCGACATCTTCTGCAACTTCCGTGGAATGGGGTGGAACTGGCGTATATCTGCTCTTCCACCACCCCCAAAGTATATCCAAACCCAACTAATCCGTAATTCCGGCGCTCTAGTACCCAAACACTCGTTCAAAACGCACTCGAGCCAAGTCAAGCAGTATACGACGCGCAAAGAGCTACTGCAGAACAATGCCTGGACGCTGTTCAAAGGCTATCTCGCCCTCGACGCCCTCAAGACATGCATGATGCATGACCCCTACTTCTGGGGCTTAGTCAACAACCCCCCGCCAGCCTACTATCCGTCAGTGCTGATCAAGTCGCCAATGCTAACACACATGTGCCGACTGCTGCTCTCGATGCTCGGCGTCAAATACGCTCTAGAAACCATCTTCTCTCTTGCACCCCTCTTCTTCAGCGGCGTGTTGTCACCCACTCTCCTGGGTGCCCGCGCCGAACCCTGGATGTACCCCGAGACATGGGCGTCGTACAGTGTAGTACTTGAGCAAGGTCTGGCAGGGTGGTGGGGCAACTGGTGGCATCAAACATTCCGCTTTGCCTTTCAAGAGCCCACACGCAAGTTACGCGAGTGGCTGCATCTGCCCAAACATAGTCCGCTGGCTCAAGCACTGCAGCTCTGCGTTGCGTTCTTCCTCAGCGGGGTTATTCACGCGAGCGGCAGCTACACCAGCGCAGGGTCTGCATCAACGCAGCCCCTGCGCGGCTCCATGTCGTTTTTTCTCCTCCAGGCCGTGGCCATCTTTAGTGAAGCTGCCGTTTCGCGTCTCGGGCGGTCGGAGGGTGTGGATCGGCGGGTGCCTGGTTGGGCTAAGAAGCTCTTCACGCTTGTATACGTGCATGTGTGGTTCTATCACACCGCTCCTCTTCTCTGCAACGACTTTGCTAGGGCGGGGGTATGGCTCTTTGAGCCCGTGCCATTTTCCCTTTTACGTGGTCTTGGGTTGGGCCCCGATGCGCGGCGCGATGGGTGGTGGTGTTGGGGCGGACAGCTGCCACACTGGCATAAGGGAGATGTCTGGTGGAGGAGCGGCCTTGCCCTGTAAGAGCGTTGAGTTTTTTGTTTTGTTTTGGCCGTCTCTTTGGTTCTTTTTTATTCGAACACACAGAATCTTCGTTTGCATAGCGTGGGGAGTATGGAATCGTCTTTCAGCTAATGCTTTTTTTTTCTCGTCACAAAAATCAAGTCTTGTTGGTAGCACACTACTAGTCAGCGATTTGTATTCCAATGTGTAAGTAGTTGGTCATGAGGCAGGGTTCTAGGTCAGGACGCGGTTTGCGTGACTGGAGATATAGTCTTTACCTAAGCACGCCACGTCGTCTCACTAGTTGAAGACTAAGCTGAGGTTTAAGGGTCCGGATAACGTGCAAGGAGGTTGAGGCTAGTATACTACGAGTCATTTCTCTCACTTTTAAGCTTTGTTCAGGGTTCAAGTGAAAAGATGAGGCAATGTGATATTGAAGCATGGGCACGGCATGGGTGTAGGAAAGCGAGTAGAACTTCAACATGACAGATGCAAGAAGCAAAATAAGACAATTGACAGGATGACTTTATTATTATTAGTAGTAGTAGTAGTAGTAGTAGGAATAGTCGTAGTAGGTATCTTGTGCATCCTGCCTGAGTGTGTACTAATTTTATACAACGATAAACTTATACTTTGGACGTCTGGAAACTTGCGCTTAACTATAGGCGCGGATATAAGATAAAAAGCAAAGAAAAAGGGGCAAGGGGAAACAAGAGGCACGCGCAGATCCGGAGAGGTGAAAGCCGGCAGTAGCGCCCCCACGGCAGTGGCCGCTTTCGCAGCTGGGGTATCGGAGAGTTGAATAGAGCAGGAAAAAGCAAAGAAAGGATACTACTGTGGCACGCACAAATAGCACAATGAGACCGATAAGCGAAGCCGAAGCTGGAGAAGAAAGCAAAGAAGAAACAAAGGAATGAATAAAATAAGGAAACATGAGCCTTTTTGTTGCGTCGCCGCAGATTGTGTAGTGTGATGTGTATGTGCCAAAAGCAACTGGTATAGTAGTCATCATGCGGTCGCTCTGTATCTCAGGCGACGAGAAAAACAACGAGGAAAAACCAAAAAGCCACCCAGCCAAACGCTATAAACTCCTGTTCTCATGCCGCTTAAACTCCAAGAAGTCGTCTCCTTTTTTGTGTCTTCTCTCTCTCTCTCTTCGTCTTCTTCTCCTGTCATTGTGTGAAGTAGATGTAGTAAACATATTACGAATGCGCCTGGACGGCAGCTGGCTGTGAATTCACCTGGAGTGTAGGTGGAATGGAATATGGCAGATATGGATCGGTTTCCTGGGGAGAGTCGACATGGCGGCTGTCGTCTTGGGTTGCAGGTCGTGAGCCAGTGTCAGGACCGAGATGTGGATCTGGAATTTGTATATCAAGCTGCAAAATGACAAGTTAGCCAAAGGGATGTTGTTGCTTGGTCTGTGATGTGGGCAAAGGTGCATAACAACATACTGTTAGGTAGCCAGTCCGTCTCAATGGAATAATCTTGACGGCTTCTTTGGCGCCAACGTTGTGATTCCAGTCTTGGATCCACGTCTCGAGTTGGGTCAACTGCTTCTTGACGCCTGTGAAGCCGGCATCCTCCCAGAGCCAGAGGGTGGCCACGCCCAGGACGGTGTCGAGACAGGCGCGAATGCTAAAGGGGTCAAAGGCATCGATAAGGGTGTCGTTGATCTTTTTGATCAGGATGCGGAACTCGTCTTCGGTGACGAGGGGATCGAGGATCTCTGGGTAGAGGTTGGCAAAGGTCGGGGCGAGGTCGCCTTTTACCATCCAGTCACGCTTAATGCGGATGATGCGCGTCGACTTGTACAGGTCCGAGTCGAGGGGGACATGAGGGTTGGGATGGGGAAAGCAAGGGTGCGAGGGCCCCCAGGGAAACTCGGAAGCAGCATCGGCGTCTTCGCCGTCGTCGGCAGCGCCAGTGGCAGATGGACGGGAGCCGATGGAGGTGCGTCGAGAGCCTGGCAGCGAGATACGAGACAGGCCGGGGGCTTGAGGGCGCCCAGCCTCGACGTCCTTGTCCGAGTGGTGGGCGACGACGGGCGACGCAGAGGACATGGCGAGGCCAGGAGAGTGCAGACTTGGGCGGGGGAGGCCAATACTGGTACGGGCACTGAGGCTGGCGCTGTTGTCGCCTGTGGAGCGCTCGACGGCGAGGGAGCTTGGGACTTGGCTCTGGCGGCTCAGACGCTGCTGGGGGAGCGTCAGAAGGGGATACTCGTCACGGACGTCGTCGTCGTTTGTGGTAGCAGTGGTGGAGGCGGGGGTGATGACGGGGAGGTTTGGGTAGCGGTCGTCGTGTTGGGGCGCAGAAGTTGGAGGCGAGTGTTGGTGGTGGTGGTGGTGGTGGTGATGATGTTGGAGCTGCAAGGTGCGCGGAGAAGAATTAATGGGGTTCCAGAGACGGGCAGCGGGCAGGCGAGGAGGGGCGGGCGGGTACAAGGAGCGCAGATTGAGGTTGAAGATGCGGTTGGTCAGCGACCAGCGGGCAGGCACTGGCGACGCAGGAGGCGGCGGGTGAGCAGCGGGGGGCGGGCGTGGAGTCGTCGTCGTGACTGCGTCGGGCGTGCTGAGGGCGGTGATGAGTTCCTTAGGGGTCCCAAGGCGCTGCTGTGGTCCATGCTCTCGCCTGCATTCGGCCTGCACAGCGACGGGTGCCAGTGACGGCGACCAAACAAGCGCCCAGGCCGGCCGCGAATCGACGAGAGAGACGATGGGGGAGACGAGCAGCCGTTGGCAGAGAAAAACAGCTCGCACGCGACGTGGTTGGCGAGCAGAGGCCGCGCTGATGGGGCGACGACAGCCAAGGTGCAGTAGCCGGGGTGGGGAGTGGGGAGCGGGCGAGAGAGAAAGGGAATGAGCGAGTGAGCGAGCTGAGAGGGCAAATGGGCAAATGAGCAAATGAGCAGACGTGGAAACGGGCGGGCGAGACGAGCAATGGGAGCGGGCGAGGAGACGGGCGGCTATATGAGCGTGGGCGTAGGCGTGGGAGTAAGAGAGAAAGAGAAAGAGAGTGACGTGACGTGACGGACGAGTCGTGTGTAAAAGCCAAAAAGTAAAAAGATGTCTCAGAAGTTGGCCTCGGCCATTTCCAGTATGTAGGCAGGCACAGGCACAGGCACAGGCACGAGGGGCGTCCCTTCCTCTTGTACAAAATACGACACCACCAAAAAAAGGCTTCTAACCACCGCACGCCCGCTCCTCCCGGCGCCTCTTGGGCACACACACACCACTCACTCACACGCGCGCCCCCCAGTCGGAAAGCCGGAACTGGAACGGCGATGCCATGCCATGCCATATTCCCCCGGTCCAAAAGGGCATCCAATGTGGCTCGTGTCCGTCTGTGTGCAAAGACGGTAGCATACTATGTACATGCCCACAGCATAGAGACGACTTTCTCCATGGCCATGCCCAGACACCAGACGGATGCCTCACCACCCCCTTGCCGCGCCCCAAGGACAAGACAAGACGGACGGTGCCTGCATCAAACCCGTCATTCCATCCACCGACGTCTCGACTACGGCCCAACTGACAACGGCCTGCCGTCCATGGGCCGACCATGTTTCACGCCCGTCGGCCTCCTATTCCGCCCTTGGCGCAAACACTATTTCACCCTCGCCTGGGGACCTGGCCGTCTATGCCCACTCCATGACTACTCCTCGTTACAACAATGGCTTCATGGCTTTTGCCACGAGCATTCATGGCCACGCCTGCGCGCCCCACTGCCCCTACCTACGTATGACTCGCCTACTCATGCTTGTGCTCACACTTTACGTTATATCCCACCTACACACTCACACACGCCCTCACATGTATGACGCTCTTTTGCCCTGGCTGACGTCGCCGATCCGCCTTGTTTCGCGGGTAAATCATTGGCTGCCCCCACCCCTTTTCACGCCCGCCGCTTCCCATGCCCTGGCTCTCCCGCCCGCTACCATACCCAGCGCGACGGTAGCCGAGGGAAAGGGAAAAAGCAACCAAAACAATCACTTGGTTACAGTTAGCAACAAAAGAGGCGCCGCCCACATCACGTCAGCATCAACTCGGCTTGCGTGTGATACACATGTATACGTATGTGTGCGTGTTTGGAATATCAATCCAGGGGGTCATGGTTCAAGCGAAGCATTTCAGCCCGTATAATGCAAACAACTACGCCGCATCCTTCCTTAACTCTTTGTTCTTTCCTTTCCGGTTCTTTTCTTCTCTCCACACCACCCACCCCGTTTAACCACCGTCACGAGTATCCATGTACTTTATAATCCCTATATCTGCCTAGGCGATAATCAGCCTTGAATCGCGGATGTGCACGTACACACAATTACACAGGTACGTATGTATGTACATAGTACATACTATGCATGTGTCTGCACGTGGCTGTGCGGGCCAGGGAGATGCCCCTGCCCCTCCCTTCCCATCGGAACATGCGCCTCAGCCTCACTTTATTCCAGGCAAGCCATGCCTGCACTCCAGAGAGAGAGAGACGCCGAATATGCTCTCTCACCCCCTCTTGGCAAGCAACAAAACCTCTCTACTACGCCTCTGCAGGTCTACTCTTTATTACATGCTCAAGCTTCCGCCCACGCATGAACCTCATCCCTACCTGCTATCCATGTCACTGACTCACCACTCATTTTTTGACCTTATCATCACTCCTTAATATAGGAACGGCTTTGAACGTGCACCGCGCCCTTGTCGTCATCGCCTTTTTGCTTGGTAATATGCTTTGGTATTACGACTACATACTAACTACTCCTAATATGGATGCTGCTACTGCAACTACTACTACAAGAAACTGCTTACTCGGGCATGACCGGCTTTTCAGGCGCTATGCTGCTGCTCACTGACTGACTGACTAACTGACTAGTGAGTTGAAAAAAGGGCACAAGGCCTAAATAAAGAGAGTGCGAGAAAAAAAAGGTATCTATCAGTTTTTGTACGGCCGACCGATCGACCAGTCCCATCTATCATTGTGAGGTCGGCATTCATGCCGCAGTGTCCCGTCGTCCCACACATAAACCAGACCTCCCTGCCATGAAACCAACCACCATACATGCATACATACATACATACAGATACGTAAATACTAGAAAAGAAATACGTCATCATCCAAGTCGGAAGATGGTGAACAAGGAGAAAAGAAGAAGATGCAAAGACTATCGACATCTTAAGCATGTCGGTTAGCATTCGCCTGCATTCTCCTCATCGCCTCGCGATGCGCATCCATCATATGCCCACTGCGCATCAAGCTGTCCATCTGGCTCGCTCGCTGTTGCTGCATAAACTCGCGCTGCTGCTTCTCCATTTCCTTTTGACGCTGTTCATGCAACAAGGCCGCCCGCTGATGCTCCATGACCGTCGTTGGCGTTTGACCTGGCCCCACGTTGCGTATCGAATCGCGCCATCCCGCATACAATTGCTCCCGCTTGTGGCTCGACTGAGCACTGTTGGACCGCTGCGGCTGGTGAGAATCAAAGCCTGACAGTCCCCCCTGGCTCGCCCAAGCCTTGTTTTGCCATTTTTGCGCCGCAGACGGCGGTGCTCTGCGCGGCGACAGCAGAGGCGCCTCATACTCTACAAGCGGTGCCGATGATTGGCGCTGCAGTAACCGCCGACGTTGGGCCAGTGTCATTTCTTCTTCTCCTTGTCCCTCATCGCCAAAGCCATATTCGTTGTCCTGTCCAAGCCCTGACAGCAGGTTCCCCGTTGAAGAATTCCGCTTTCCGGCATTCAGAGCAGACGCTCGGTTCTTGAGCAGTGTCTCGCGCTTGCTCATCAACGTATCCGTCGGCAGGGGAGCCAGAATACTAGATTTGGCATTGGAATGGGCCCGTGAGAGCACGGCTCCGGGTGGAAATTGTGTGTAGATCTGCGGATCGACCAGTGACTCTTGCGACAAAGCCAAACTATTTCGGCTTCGCTCAGCTCCGGTGCTTTGCCGTTGCACGTGGCTGCCACTTGATATCCTCTTTGAGTGGCGCTGGTTTCCCTTGAGCGGCGCAACAAGCTCCTCGCTGACGGGAGCCGCCTTCTCTTCTATTCCGTTTGGAAGCATCACAGGAGACGGTGACGGCAAGAACGTGTCTTCGTAGTCAGGCTTCTCAGCCGCTTCGAGATGCTTGGCCCATTCGTTTGTGCGGTACGACAGTGCTACCTTGGACATTGTATCCGGCAGCGCACCCTCGCGAAGGAGGCTGACACGTCGCTTGCCTTGCTCTGTCTGCGAGGCACTACAAGAAGAAGAGGCGTTGGATTGTGAGTCCTTTGACTGTTGATCCGAGCTGCTTGTTTTGGAACTGAACACAACCGTGTCTCTTCTAACTCCGCTCTTTTTTAGATACTCCTGCTTCTTGTCGGCCTTTTCGGCTCCAGTCTTGGGGACAAAAGTTTGTTGATCCACAGCAGAGTCTTCTACATGTGCATTTGGCTTGTCGTTCTCCACGGCGTGTGTGTTGCTAACATGGGCAGAGGCATCGTGCTCTGTTCCAATAGGGGATTGCACTGGAGAAAGCTGGTGTACAGACAGTTGGCCATCGTCATCGTCCAAAGTCGCAGCAACGGATGAAGCGCGGTTGTCCTCTCGGTTCTGGGCTCCAAACAGTCCCTCTGGAGAGGTGTCCACTTCGCGAGAGATGCGCTGCCTCATAGCCGACACGTCAGAAACACGCTTGCTCACCGGTGGGCGATCCGCGGCTTCATCTTCCGACTCAGGCATAGGAGAGACCGAGTTGTTGTCATTGTCATCGCTGGGTGCATTCCCCTCTTGCGGCACCTTGAATGGCAATGGCACAACAGCAGGCGGGGGCGATATGACCGATGAGGGACGGCTTTGCTTCTCGGTCACGTTTGGTTGCGAGGTTCCCTCTGGTGTGTCATGCAAGCCGTTTTCATGATCGGCTTCAGGAGCCACAAAGGTGCGGTCCTCAACTATCGGGTTGCCTTGCGCGTCGATGGGTTGGATTTCGTCATCCTTGAGAACACTGACCGTGACCATGCCACCTGATGACTTATTCGCGTCTTCTGAGAGAACAACCCCACCATTTGCCGCGTCCAGCATACCAGAACTGTTGTTACTGCCGAGTTCCTTGATGTCCACACTTGCGGACTTTTGGGGGCTTGCGAGGGATGATCCAGAACTGGAATCAGCCAAAGGCTTTCCTCCGTAGGCTGCCTCCCATTGAGCGCGCTCTTTCTGGAACTCATCCTCAATCTGACGAGCGCGTTCCTCTTCTTCGCGGTCTTGGTCCTGTTGCCTCTCAAGTTGCTGGACTTCAGCCTTCTCTCGATGTGCTTGGATCATCTTCCAGACCCGCAATTGAGAGACGATGCCAGCGGCAGTAATGATGACGACTCCAGCTAATTCGGCCTTGATGTTCTTGGTCAGCGGGTAGGTGTTTGTGTTCAAGGGAAATGTAGAATCGTTAAGAGCTATACATTGTCAGTTGGTCATGTCTACAAGACGCAGCGTTCGCACGTACCCCAGAGATAGAGCCAGAATTCTTTCCATCCAGCGCCTGCCAAGCAGTCGATTCCAAGTACAGCCGCAGTGGCGCCCGAGAAGGCAATGGATCCAATGAGACCGTAGTTGCGGGTGTAACGACTGAAAGACAGCGAATAGCCTGCTGCAGCCATACAGCCGATGAAAATGGCACGCCCTGTGCTGGATTCGATTAAACCGCCATGCTTGAGACTGAGGAACCACATGCTAAGGCAGAAACCGCCAAGAAGACAGCCAAAGCCCTCAGTCATGTCGGTGAAGACAAGGGAGATGCCGCCAAAGATGATACCTGTAAAGAAGGCCGCGACAAAAAAGGCACCTTGGATAGCATCCGATACCGGTGGGTTCATTAAGTAGACAATCAGAACAGTGACTGCGAGAGCCGATAGATACGCAGCCGATCCAAAGATGTATACCCTTGTTCTAAGTCAGCTCATATTGCTGCGTCACGGCTGTGAACTTACATCTTCTTCTTGATTCCTATAATGCCATAGGCCAAACCACTAAGTAGTAAAATCACACCGCTGATTCCCATGGCTGGGGTGAGTTTGGGAGGGATGGGAAGTGGGTTGTTGGGGTTGCCTGTGCCCGAGGGTTAGTTTGACAGCTCGATACTTTTCACGGTACAACTCACTCGGAGAGCTTGACGGGGTAGAGTCATTAGATGAGTCTGTCGAAGGGACCTCGGTTGGAGTACTTGGTGATGCTGAAGATTTTGTAGAAGACGCGGCAGTGGAAGTGGAACGACCGGACTTGGTTGATGAAGATGCTTCCTTGGAAGGTGTAGGTGTAGGTTCAGGTGTAGAATTAGGCGTAGGTGTGACAGAGGATTGGCGAGCCGTGCTCTCTTGTGTTGTGGAGGGGGGCACATCTTCAGCGGCATTGTCATCTTGTCGCCGCAGGGCAGCATGGGGATGAGGAGCAGCACCTGTAGAGTGAAGACAGACGAGCAGTGCAAGGCATATTAAGACAAGGTGGAAGGAGAAGCGCATGGCGGCAATACACAGGGATGCGGAGCCTAGCAGTGACCAACAAGTGCCATAGAGTGATTACAATTACTGTGTCGGGGAAGAGGTAGTGAATGGCATGCGGTGGGGAAAGGAGGACTGGGGAAGTTGGGGCCTTGGACGAGCGTGTAGATAGATAGATAGTGATGGGGCGCACCGTGAAGGGAAGGAACGAATGTTGAGGTCGGTATGGTACAGGGGTTTTAGAAAGAGCGGCTAGGCGATTAGTATAGGACTGCAGTGAAGGAACAAAAAAAGAGTGTCGTCGGCATAGGGGCCTAGTGAAAGAGGGGTACAGAATTGGCAGAAGGAAAAAAAGCAGTTCACTGGTGATCAGTGGTAGCCGGAGCTAGCGGACGATAAAAGCTGTGGCTGAGATTGAGCTGCTCTGACAGGTGATCGACGGTGCATCCACAAGTTGCAGGAAGCGAGAGGCGGAGCTGGCACGGGCGCATGAAGGCAATCAGGATGACGCTGAGCGACATGGCTGGCATGCATGGTTGAGACGGCGGATCCGGCCAGTCGAGTTGGAGACAGTTACTTTTTAGCATTGGCACGCCAGCCACGCCTGGTTCCAACGGGTCTGCGGAGCCTGGGACGGGCGGCGTCGACGCCAGAAAAGCAACCACAGCTTCATCATGCTTGCCCGATTGGGCGAGCTTTTCCCAAAGGGGCTTGGCCCTGTCCTGGGCGTCCAACGCCGCCTCATCTTGCTTCTCTCTCGTGTAGCGACTTGGACAAGGCTTCCCACCACTCAGATGCTCCAAAGACGACGTGTGCTTCTTCAAAAAGCCCTTCTCCACCTGGCATATCCATCCAGTCGAGCGCTCGGGCGGCGCTTCGCCGCCTGCATAAGCTTGCGGCTCTCTGCATAAATCTAACCCACCAGAGGGGTCCTTCTCACATCAAACGTGGGGCCTTAACTTCCGCAGTCCCACCGCAAGCTTCAGAGGCTCCCTCACCTTCACGCCAGCGCCCATGACGACTCCATGTCTTCGGTCAGAAAGCCACCATCGGCTTGCTTTTTGTCCGATGGCTATTAAAATGATCGCCTGGCCGGCACGCGGACAGTGACCACAGACCCGGGGCCGGGCAAATCCTCCCAGACGATCTACGGCGGAACCGTGCCACGCGCCGAAGATCCAGTTCTGCCTTTGGCATACATATGTACTATCTATACATGTATGTACGTACTATACGTACTTATGTACACACTACATCACCGTGCACACTCGTGTCTGGCATAGCGAATCGAGCCTCCGCTTGTCAATCTGCCTGTCACGCGTTTCGCCAGCTCCCCCGACAGCCCTCACAGCTCCACACCATGCCTTCCGGCGCACGCCCGCTGCCTGGCTTGCCATCCATCTTTGCTCGCCAGCCATCTTGTTAGCCCACCCTCTCGGATCCCATCCCATCGTCCGTGCCAACATGGTGCCAACATGGTGCCAACTCGGACGTTGATCTTGATCTTGGTCTTTGATTCTAGTAACATGGTGGCTGCCTTGGTCCCCTCATCCGAAACTCGAGTGGGCCCTTGGAAATTGCCAATACAGGCAAAAGCCTTGCTGCCTCACATTGCTAACACGCGCTCGACGTTACATGATGACAGCACGCCCTTTTACCTTCAATCACACCCAAGCATGGATATGCCAATCCACGACGCCCTATAATAAAAATGCTCATACATCGCTGACAGTTACAATGCGCATACAGTCAGATGGTACGGCGAGTCTGCTCCAACCCATTGGGTTAGTTTGGCGCCAACTTCCATGTCACTTTTTTTGTTGATAGTAGCTTCGAACTAGAATCATGGTTCAAACTATCGGATTGCCGTTTGACCCGCATGCTCTAACTACATCCTCTCACTCGTTCACCAAACAACAGCTGTCTACCGCACCGAAACCTGCGGCCACGCCACCCTCCTCGCTCTGGTCACCTTTTGTGCGGAGCAGATAGCCTGCCTCCCAACTCTCCAATATTTCGCCCTTCTCTTCTCCATTGCCATTTCTCCAGAGGCACGCGCCATACACGCCAAGCTCACAGATGACGCCACCCCTCTGTAGCTCTCCATTTCGGAAAATCGCATTCGCCAGCGGGGGTGGCTCAATCATCTCCATCAAGATGTACGCTGGCCAGTGGCTCTCGGGAAGCTTTGTCAAGAAGGCCGGAATGGCTTTCCGGTAAATATTGTTCCCCCCTCCCTCGCGCTGAGGCTTCAAGACATATTTTACCGCTGTCGAAGCTTCACTCGCAAGCTTCCGCGCCTCTTTTCCTGCTTCGCTCTCGTCCAATGGATAAATTGGCGCAAAAGTTTCTAGCACACGAGCAGCCACATTTTCATCGGGAAGGAAGCGCTTGAGGTGCTGCGAGTGCGGGGTTGCAAGAACCTGCTGCACCTTCTTGCACCCGGCAAGATGGGTCAAGATGCTAGGGCATTTGATAGCGCGGCTCTTTTCCAGCTGAAGACGGGCTACCCAATCATCTTCCTTTGGGTAGTCGTCTGGTGAGTAACCGGCTCGGAAATAGACAGTCGTGACTTCATAGGATGTCGCTGGTGAGTTTGGCGGTGTATAGACTAAGGTACGGTCCGCGTCAAGCTTGGTGTGAGATAGTGTCTCGCCGAACGCTAAGCGGAAAGAGCGAACCCCATTCTCTTCAAGCAAAGCATACTCAAGATGTCTCTGATCAAATACGTTCCTTTCCGGGTCCTGCACAACAAACAAGACACACAGAGGGCGACTTGAGCGCGACAATCCGTATGCTTTGTGTGCGGCAGCAAGACCCTGTGCCAATGATGAAGCAGATTTGCTTAGTTGGAGAGCCTCTTCTTTAATAACTGAACGTGCTGATTCCGGATAAGCGTCAATGGTAAGAAGATATCTGTGCAATGCCGAAACCTGACTGGAGAGACCGCCAAAGGATGAGGCAATGGTGTTGAATTCCACTTGCTTCAATCCTGGTTGCGAACCTGGTCGTGACGGGTCTTTGTGGACCATGTAGTCTGATCGGAAAAGTCCTAGCGAGAGGTCCTGTGCGTAGCCTTCCTTCTTGACTTCCAGATGCGTGTTCCATAGCTTCGCAACAAAGTCGTCTACATCCAACAGCTGCTCCACGATGCTCTTGAGCCATAGCTCGTCCCTTGCAATCGCAGAATACAATTCATTATAAGCCTTTTGTATGGCCAGTCCCTGCTCGAAACAAGAGCGCGGGAAGAGACTTGGGAACAAGGTAACTGGAGCTGTGTTTGCGAGTACACCTGATGGGTCCAGTGAAGGCTCGACGAATGACGGCGCGGGACGTACCGCTAGGCCGTGGGCTATCGACCAGTCCTTGAGATTGGAAAGCAGATACTGTTCCTCTTCCTGAGTCAGTTTCGGAGGATAGTCTGTATATGATATAGAGGCCATGGCTGTGAGAGTGATTGAGTTTTTGAGGAGTGTTGAATATTTGTCGAAGAAGCACTTGAGAAACTTACAAATGCATCCGGCGCTAAAGCGATGGCCTCATCGGCCCCGCTGAAGCGCCCTCACCCACTTTCTCACATGATGAACGATAGAAAAGAGAGCTCTTTTGTTTGTACGTGCAGGAAACAAAGGCCTAATTGCGTACTGAAACAGCAAACTGAGTTAGTCCTATGTTATCACTCTGCATGCTGCTCGCCAACGCGTGGAACTTGCCCCTCCTCGCCCTGTCACATGACTATGTGGGTCCATCAAGCAAACGGCGCGTAGTCTATCACTCTAGTTTCGGACGTCGCGCGATGCTACTCTTGTTTCTGTTGCTCATAATCTGGTCAACTTGACATTACTTCTGATTATGCGCATCTGCAAATAAACAAAAGCAACCAAGCCACTCCCACAACTCGTTGATTCACAAGCAAACATGTCCAACAATGATCCCTGGTTCTGGAGTGTAGATGAGGTAGTCACTCAACTATGTCGCTCGTTCGCGCTATTTGTGGCTGCAGCGCAATCTGCCGCTGACATTCCAGACTGCCCAGCTCTTGAAACCGAGTTGCGAATGCAGAATATAACAGGAAAGGCACTTCTCACCAAATGCAACACTGATAGACTAGTAGTTAGCAATACACTCAGAATATCTCATCTAAGCCAGCGTTTGGCTCTGCTTGCCGTCATAGGTTTACTCCAACGGAGATCGCATGCATATCAGCATTTCCTAGCTAGTAGCGCAAGCGGGGAACCAATCGATGTCACTATCACTAGAGGACCATGCAATAGCACAACAAGAGCGCGCAATGACATCACAGAAGCTTTGCCGACCGTTCAGAGCCAAGTGTGGACTGAAAACGATTCGAATAAGATGTTGCGCCAAGTGCCGCAGATACAGCGCATGCCTTGCATACCTGGCGAACCTGACGAGTTCGAACACCTTTTACGGTGGCAAGATACAGCTGAGAGCGACGAGATAATAAATTTTGGCTTGGATGACAGTCCAGAAGATGACGAACAAGCTGAATGGGCAGACACCATCGAGGCTGATGATGACCTAGACTCTGGCGAGAACGAGGAGTTACCAAAACGGCCCAAACTTTCTGATGCAGAAATCTTCGACATCGTCGATGAGCGTATCAACTTCTACATGGACTCATGGAGGCCAAATGCTGGTGTCGCTCCAGGCGAAGAAGTAGACTACGATGTGAACGCCATGTGGGATGAGGCAGAAGCTTCGGGCCAAAGACAAAACCTCGCGGAACGTTACGAGGCCGAGTACGCATACTTCAAGCGCAGACTCGATGCTATGCGTGAAGAAATCAATAAATTTCCTGGAAACAATGCAGTAGGTAAACATTCCAGTAACATCAGATTAGAGACTGATAGCAAACTATCATCTAGGACCAAATACGGCAGCAATGTCGTAACCTAGAGGTCACTATTGAGTCGATGGAGCTGGCTGGTTGGCTAAGGGACATCTACAGCCTGGAACCTGTCGCAGATAGCGATGATGAGCTTGCAAATAGCGATGACGAACTTGCAAACCACTCCGACGATGCTGTTCGCGATGCATGGCCACCAAAATCACATGCTGTCACTGTCGCTGACACTGAGATCGTTGATCTTGATTTACTGCCGGGACCATCAGAAGGAGAAAAAAGTACTCTGGATACGAACAGGCTTGCCCCAGGCGCACCCTACCTTTTTGGGATTCCTACGAAGCATCAGCCGCAGAACTCGACGCCAAAATTGCGCATTGATCATAGCATTGAACCTACGGTTGATACGTATCAACAGTCCCAGAACGCAAAACGCATCATTTCAAACTACGGAGACGAGCCTGAAAATGCTTCAATTAGCTCAGTGCGCCGCTGGAATTGGCATGAATTAATCGAACATCTTGACCGCAAACGCATCGTTTCAAAAGCCATGTTCGAAATGGACGTCAGCGACCTCGAAGCAATCCGCATTCGTGTTCGACTGATGAAGAAAAGCAGCCTTTTGAGGGAGATTACCGCATGTATCAACATGCTAAAGAGAGGTCAATCCCAGCTTCAGGGCATTCTCCCCAAAGATATGCGGAAAATAATCAACTTCACAACCCTTTTTTTATCGTGGTGGTTCTGCAAAAACTATTTCAAGGAACCTGATGCATCTCTTGGAGATCTCGAAGAGCTTCAGTCTTGTATAGAGGACGGATCTGCCGGAACAACGACCTTTTATGATTATCTTTGTACAATTATGCAAACCACGTTCAGCGAACAAGCACTGCAGCACCCTGAGCAGCCATCTCAAGCAGAGATTATCGAAATCTCCGATGATGATTGACCAAAAACCTAGCTGAACATAAATTCCCGATGTCTTACTAGTGCGGTGTGTCATCAGAGAACATCTAGGCCTCGGCAAGAAAAAGTTGCCGATGTGAAAGAACATCGAACCACAAGCGGCATATTTCGGCATTTTTTTTTGCTAGCCAATTTTTTTCATCGATGGTCTGCAGGTGCCGGTAGACCAATGTGTAGATACATCCTAGCCAAGCAGTGCTACTCCGAGGTGAGATACGGGTTTCGGATCTCCGTAGAATAATAGTGGGAATAGCCCGCGGAAAAGAGGGAATGCCAATAGCCATGTAAGCGGGGTATGTCAGTCACGTGATCTGTGCAAAAGCACATCGATGCATCCGCCGAGGCCCAAGGCTATGAGCCTGTTGTTCTCATCAGCCCTTCTGGAACTTTTGCGTGGAGCCGTCTACGAAAGAATCTGACGGGTTATGTGCAAGGGTCTGGCAACACAAGCCAAGGGCTCCAGGCCCGGAACCCCTCACGCGTGTATTCTGACAGAGCAATGGGGCCGGCGTATGTACGTATATAGTACATAATTACCTTCATATTGACGCTTATAAAGCTTGAATCGGCAAGCTGACGCGACAGACCAATCATGGCGACTCTATTTGATGTGGTTGTCCGGCATGCTTGGCTCCGCGCTATTACCGCATGTAACTTACTTCTCGGGATTGACACATTTTCAGAATAAGTCTTCCTCTTTCTTACTCCCTCTTACTCTCTTCATCCGCCCCGACTCCGGCTCGTATACACACTCACTCTCCTGTCGCGTACTCCATACGTCCACTTCCCGCGTAATTGACCACCATGGAGGCTCTTTTGCGCCAATCCAAGTCCATGTGTCCATTTCTACACAAGACGTCACCCGCCACCCTGCGTTCGCTCTCCACGACTACGGCTGCGGCTACCCGCCCTGAGGTCTCGCCAGGTGCTGGCAGCATGTCCAACCTCCAGGTCCTCGCTCGCCGCTGCCCCATTATGGGCAAGGCGCTTGCTGTGCAGACTGCCCGTAATGGCAACAATGCACTTGCTGGTGCTTTCGGCGGTGTTCGTGCGTACCACACCCGCGTGAACCGGGCCAGGTTGCATACGACAGCCTCCAAGGAAGCACAGGCCGTCGATATCGAAAGTCTGAGAGGGCAAAAGGGTATGGACACCATGCGCGAGACAACGTGTGAAGGCGCAACATGCTAATCCTGTGCAGGCCTCACTCCATTCCCTCCCGCACCCCTCAAGCCTGCGGTCAACAAGCCTTCTCCGGCCGCCGCTTCGTCTGTGCTCAAGGCTTCAAAGTTTGATTATGAAGGCTTTTACCAAAACGAGTTGGACAAAAAGCACAAGGATAAATCCTACCGATACTTCAACAACATCAACCGTCTAGCCAAGGAATTTCCTCGCGCCCACAAAGAATCAGCCGAAGACAAGGTGACTGTATGGTGCTCCAACGACTATCTCGGCATGGGCCGCAACCCCCAGGTCCTCAAGTCGATGCACGAGACCCTGGACAATTATGGAGCGGGCGCCGGAGGCACTCGAAACATTTCTGGCCACAACCAGCATGCTGTGGGACTGGAGAACACCCTTGCGAAGCTACACTCCAAAGAGGCTGCGCTTGTCTTTTCCTCGTGCTACGTAGCCAACGATGCGACCCTGGCGACTCTGGGTAGTAAGCTGCCCAACTGTGTCATTCTCTCAGACAGTCTAAACCACGCTTCTATGATCCAAGGTATTCGTCACTCTGGCGCAAAGAAGATGGTTTTCAAGCACAACGATGTTGCCGACCTTGAAGCAAAGCTGCAGTCCATTCCTGCAGAATACCCCAAGATTATTGCGTTCGAGAGTGTGTATAGTATGTGTGGCTCCATCGGTCCTATTGAAGAAATCTGCGACCTTGCTGAAAAGTATGGCGCAATCACCTTCTTGGACGAAGTCCATGCTGTCGGCATGTACGGACCACATGGCGCTGGTGTAGCTGAGCATCTCGATTACGAGGCCCACAAGGCAGGCAAGCCCAAGGGCACGATTCAGGACCGGGTGGACATAATTACGGGTACACTCGGAAAGGCATACGGTTGTGTCGGCGGTTACATTGCGGGCTCTGCTAAGCTTGTTGACACAATTAGGTCGCTCGCTCCTGGCTTCATCTTCACTACCTCACTGCCACCCGCGACCATGGCAGGCGCCAAGACTGCTATTGAGTACCAGGCCAATTACCAGGGTGACAGGCGCCTTCAGCAACTGCACACTCGGGCTGTCAAGGATGCATTGAACGAGAGGGACATTCCCGTCATCCCCAACCCTAGCCACATTGTGCCGGTGCTTGTTGGCAACGCTGAAATTGCTAGAAAGGCATCGGATATGCTTCTTGAGGATTGGGGAATCTATGTTCAGGCGATCAACTACCCGACCGTCCCAGTCGGCCAGGAACGTCTTCGTATCACACCCACGCCTGGCCATACCCGTGAATACCGGGAACACCTGGTCGAGGCTGTTGATGCCGTTTGGAATCAACTTGGAATCAAGCGCACCAGCGAGTGGGCTGCTGAGGGTGGTTTCATTGGGGTTGGTGAAGCTGGCAAAGCCGAAGAGGCACCTCTCTGGACCGATGAGCAGCTTGGCCTAGTTGATGTCATCAAAGAAATGAAGGCGGGCCACGGCGTGACTGGTGTGCTAGAGGCCGTGCTGGAGAACGAGCGCAAGGCTACGGCACAGGCTGTTGCTGCAGCAGCCTAGACGCTCAAGTCGCTGGTATGCATCTAGATGGTTCTGGTCTGGTCGCTCCTTTTTGCTGTTTGAGACCCGTATGGTGGAAGACGAAGTAGTGAAAGCGCATCCCAATAGAATTATTGTTGGTCTGCCTAATTATTGAACCATGCCCTGTGAATGCCTTGTGCTTATAATATTATGGATGTAGTTAGTGAGTGTATGCGCATGTGGCGGCGACAATGAACTGTCACAATACCAAAGCCCTAGCTCAGAGTGAACGCGACACAGACAAAGCGGTGGTGAACGCACGGTTAGACGCTAGCGCCAGGGTGCGAGCCGGTGACGCTAACGGAGCTCGCGATGTCTTGAGCCCTAGGAAGTTCGACACGCTTTCATCATCAATCCGCGCCCGCCGCAACGCGACTCTCGTTCTCCACCTCTGGCCCAGCCGAAGAGCTTGGAATCGCGCTCTGCTTCAGTCTTTGTATCCTTCATTGACTGTACAGTATACGCGCGCGCGCGAACGCCAACCTTGCCTTGACAAACACATCCACGAGCAACCACCGCATGCTCCCCTCATATTTTGTCAACCCCCAGCTCGCGCCGGTCTCTCTATCCTGAGAGGGTACCATCATGGCTCCTCCGCCAAAGCGAAAGCGACCTGATCGCACATACTCCCAGGATGACGACCGCACTGGACGACCGTCGCCGCATCGCCCGCACAACATGGGACTTGGGCATGGCCAGCAGCAAACCAACAGTCCGCGCGGTGGGGGTGGAGGTGGCAGACGACCGAGCAGAAACAATGGGCGCGGTGGCTCAAGTGTGCCGCAAAGCCCCAACGTCTCACACGCCTCGCCGCCTGCCATGTCGCCATCTAACAACAATTCCTTCACACCAACGAGGCACCCTCAAGCCACACCATCCACTCCCACCACCGCCGCTTCCGCTTCCGCCGCCGCTCCTGCGCCGCCGCCGCCGCCGCCGCCTGCGCCTGTACAGCCTCCGAGACCTGTAACGCCGCGTCAAGTGCCTGCGAGCAACGAGTACCTGACGCCAGAGAGAGTTGTTAATTGGAATGGCGAGGCGCGAGACGCAGTGGTACAGGCTGCTCTGTCTGCTCAGCGTGATGGCGATGCACTCACATTGTCGGTTGTATTCCATGAGATCATCGAAGCATCCATCGCCCAACTACTAGACGCTGGCGAACTGGGATCCATGGTGCGGGACATCGTATCGGCTCCGACCCACGACGAGATTGACGCGGTATCGACTTTTCTCGACACCTTGAGTTCGCTTACACATGACGAGAACAAACAGGCTGCTGTACGACAGATGCTTACTGCCACCAACATCGACGTGTCACGTATGCGTTCTGAGCTTGAGAACGACCTCTTGAAGTCATTAGGCCTGGTTCGCGATAGTTTTGGCAAAATGGCAGTTCGAAAAGCGACTCACGCATTGTATCGCCAATCTAACTACAATCTCCTACGCGAAGAAACCGAGGGTTATTCTAAGCTAATGACCGAGTATTTCACCACAGTGAACAGCGAACCGCCAAACCAAGAAGTTGTAAGTGAGACCTATCAACGGGTCAATGCACTTATTGGCGCTTTTGATTTGGATATTGGAAGAGTCCTCGATGTTACACTCGATGTGTTCGCCAATCTTCTAGTCAAACATGGAAGATTCTTTGTCAAAATGCTACGGGCAAGCGCATGGTGGCCTGAGCTACGCGGGTTTGACAACATTGAGTGGGAGCAACCTGAAGTTCCTACCCTTCCCCGTTGGGCGCAGCCAGACTCCAAACTTTGGTATTACTCTGATGAGGAAAGAGAAGAGCAGTTGCAACTACGCGAATCGCGAGACCGAAAGTTCTGGCAACGTGTAGGTGAACTCGGTGACCGGGCAGGTGTCCAAGCATTCTTTGAGCTCGGTGCACGCCGTATCATTGCAAACAACCGCCAGTCGGACCAGACAATACCCGTTGAAGGCACACAGTTATCAAAACGACAAGCAGCTCGGAAATGGGCGGATGAATGGATGGAACAAACAAAGACTCTTCCCCCTTCCGGAAACGACATTGCAGCACAACTTCTTGGCTTCAAACTTCGGTTTTACGCTTCCGACGTCCGCGACGCCTCAGACGTACTCCCCGACAACCTCATTTACCTAATTGCGCTCTTGATCAAGATTGGTTTCATTTCCATTCTCGATCTGTACCCACATCTGTATCCATTGGAGGAAGATATGGCAGCGCATAAAGACAAGCTTCTCAAGGCTAAAAAGGAAAAAGAGGAAAAGGAACGCGGTGCGGTCGCTAACGCACTCACTCTTGCTGGCGCATTGCCCGATGATACACCTGGACAACCCGTGGTTTCACGCCTTAGAGATGGTGAAAGTAAGTCGAAATCGGATACTGGAAGAAACACGCCTGTCAACCCCGATGAACCAGCGGAAAAGAGGAAAGACCTTCCTGAACCAACAGACCAGAAATATACGCTTCTGAAGAGTCTTTTATGTATTGGTGCATTACCGGAAGCATTGTTCATCCTTGGCCGCCACCCCTGGTTTCTAGAAGTCTATCCTGAGCTGCAGGGCCTTATTTGTCGTTTGGCGCACCACTCTCTGAGCAAACTATACGAAGCATCGAAGCCTACACCTTTTGAGGAGCAGACCATCTCTACTAAGGGCTCCGGTGTCCGTGGCCCTCAGAGGCCAAGTGACTTTGTCCCTAGACGGGTTCTTCGATGGGCCAAGCCTGACCAGAAGGATTCTGATGGGGGTGTTGATTACAAATTTTATTGGGAAGATTGGGTTGACAATGTCCCTGTATGCCAGGAAGTCGACGATGTGATCAAGCTTTGCACCAGTCTTTTGGGCTTGATTGGAGCGGAATGCGGCAGAGATATTGTACTACTCACAAAGATTATACGAATTGGCAAGCGACATCTAGCCGACGACCCCTCAGAAGAGAATCGAAAACGATGGATCAACTTCTCAGCCACCTTCATAGCGCCTGCAGTGTCTTTCACTGGCAGAAACCCTGGAATAATCAATGAGGTCTGGGACTTGTTCAAGAATTTCGACACTGCCACTCGATACACCATATATCAGCAATGGTTCAACGGAATGCTCAAACCTGCAAGCAAGAAAGCTTTTGAACAAGTCCAGAATGAGACCAAAAAGACATTGAGCCGTATCTCTGCTACCAACACGAAGGAGTATGGGCGTAAGATTGCCAAAATTTCGTACGCTAGCCCTGGGTGGGTCTTCAAAACAACAGTGAAGCAGCTGGTCAACTATCCCAACATGATTACTGCTTTGGTAGAGTGCAGTCGCTATCTTACCTTGCTCGGATACGATGTCCTTACTTGGACTTTGGTTACGTACCTTCTCAGCCCTGACAAAGGCTCGCATCAGGACGATGGTATGTTATCTGCACCTTGGCTCAAGAATATTGCTACATTTGTCGGCAAAGCCTACGCAAAGTACCACTTAATGGACCCAGTCCCAGTGTTACAGCTTACTGTACGACAACTCTTGACTGCCGAGGGTGAGCTTTATATGCTTGATGTACTTGAGCAGATGGTTAAGTCAATGGGCGGAATCAGTCTCAGCGGATCAGTCTCTGAGTCGATGACTCTAGCGCTCTGCGCTGGGCCAGTGCTTCGAACTTTCACTTTGCAGCATCGATTGGCAGATCACCGACATCTGGCTGGCTCTTCTGCTCGACGTTTGGTCAGATGCCTGAAAGAGACGGGTCTAGGACCTCAGATTCTCATTGCACTTGCTCAGCACGTCGAAGCTTATGTCCACCGTGAAGACCAACAGAGTGTTCCTGATAAGCCAGTTCTTTTCAATGTCGACAAGCTTCGCTCCAACCTTCTTCAGTACCTGGAGCTTCTCCGAGCATACATTTCTGTCGAAGACTTTGATGCTATCTTCCCCCCCTTGATCGAGATGATGTCCGACTTCAACATCGAGCCAGACGTGGCCTTCACTATTGCTCGTGCGAGTATCGCAGCCAAAGCTAATGAGTTCCGAGCTGGTCAGCGCATAAAGCTCGCTGCTAACCCGCATTCAAATGGCGACGCCCCTATGACCGACATCGAACAACCGACAACTGCAAATGGAGCCAATGACGACATGACGGTTGTCGAGACACCAAAACTAAATGAAGACGTCGAAATGGTCGATTCTGACATGTCTGCAACCAAGCCAGCGACCGATGGCTCAGAAAGACTTTCATTGCCCGAGATACCGAACTCAGAGATTGAGCACTTAGCAACGCAACTCAAAGAGACGCTACCTGCTAAGTTTGGCAGCCATCCCTGCTTGTCATACTACGTTACTTTCTGGCAGCTATCTCTACCAGATGTCGATGTTGGTGGTATCGATCAACAGTACCAAGAGACGATTGAACATTATGAGCGACAATTGCCTGCTCCAGTTCCCGAACGTCGTGGCTACCGGTCCAACGCTCCGAAGGCGGAGACAGATGCTGTGCGCCGTGCAAAGCAGGAAATTCCCAAGCTCAAAGAAGAACGAAAATCGGTTGCGAAAGCCAATGCTGCTACCCAGGACAGCTTGCGCGCTGAGCTCAAGGGATGGTTTACTGGCGTACCAATGATTGGTCCACAGTGTGATGCTTTGCACAATGCATTGCTTCAAGATTGCTTCATTCCACGAAGTCGCATGTCGTTGGAAGACGCACAGTATGCTGCGTCCATGCTATTGTTCATGCATAGCTCAGGTGTACCTGGATTCAGAATGAGCAGACTCCTGGATGTTCTCTTCACTACGAACAGACTTACATGCATCATCAGCATGTACACCGAAGCAGAGTCGCTGTCCTTCGGTCGATTTATTAGCGACGTGCTCCGTGAACTGCAGATTTGGCATGAGAACAAGGACGATGCGTACGCCAAAAAGGCACATGGGCCAGACAAGAACCTCCCTGGTTTTGGACGGAGCTATGACGCGGATCGGAACGCCACATCCTTCTTTACTTACGACCAATTCTGCATGGTGTTGTTCAAATGGCATAAGGCACTCACCACAGCGCTCAAGACTTGTCTTGAGACTGGCCGCTACATGCAAATGCGCAATGCCATAAATGTTTTACACGCTCTGGGCAACAACTTCCCTAAGGTTCAGAGCCTGGGCACAGAGCTGAAGCAGACGATCGAGCATCTGAGTAAGGAAGAAGAAAGGGGAGATCTCAAGAAGGCGTTAGAATCCGTCCTGGGACCTATCACCAAGGGTGAGAAGTCGTGGCAAGAGGATCATGTATTCCGCAACGTAAGCTCATCACTTTTTCTGAATATGCAACAGCCCGTTAATGCATCACAGGTACCAGCTCCAACACCAGCTCCCGGAAGTGCGACCAATGCGAATGACAAGACTGGTTCAGAGACTGGAAGGTCTTCACAATCGCAGGACGCGAAACTCAGTGCAACTGCGCCCGCTTTTAAGCCAACATCCGAACCGTAAGTGGAATATTCATACTACTATTTCAGCGATAAGACTGATCCCCCTTTTGTAGGAATGGAGCCCAGCACAATTCTCTACGAGATGGGGATGATAACGCGTCAAAGCGTGATATCTCGGCGCCTGGAACACCTGCACCTTCTTCGAGAGAAAGAGAGTCTGCCAACTCTGGTCCAAGACACTCAGAAGCTCGGCCCTCTACCCCTTCTCAACAGCAAGAACTTGTGATGGGTAGGTCAGCACCCAAACCAGGTCCTCCCATGCATCCATCGTCTGTGCCGCAAAGACCAGATGGCAGAAACATGCCAATGCAGTCCACTCCTACTGGAAGGCCATCGCATGCTTTGCCGTCACGGCCAGACTCACAGCCATCGAGGACACGGCAGTCTGAACGCCCTATCATGGATCGGCCGCCGGAAACTCTGCATGGCCGTTATGATAACCGCGGTCCTCCACAGAACGACTATGGTCGACTAGACCGCCCTGGAGACATTGGGCGTCACCGTGAGGCATCTCCTGGTCGTCGTGGGCGACTCCCTGAAGGTAGAACGCCTGAAAGAATACCTCCTACTGCCGAACACCGGGAGTGGTCTGGCCGAGAACGCGACTACGACGACCGGAATATGCGAGCACCAATGCGCGATCCGCGAGCACCACCTGTACGGCCGCCGCCCAACTGGGATACACGCGACGGTAGAGACCCGAGAGACCAACGCGATCGTTCTGATCCTCGTATACATGGTCCAGCTCCAACAATGGAGCCCCGTCGAATGCCGTCCTCCTCGTCGTTGGTTAATGAGTATCGCCGAGAGGCGCCACCAGCTAACAACCCTTACAGCGCGGAACAAAATGACAGAAACCAACGGCTTTCCCAGGCTCCCATGCCCGCCAAGGAGGAACCTACAGTCAATCCTGCCCGTGCTGCCCTCATCAATCAAGCCGAGCATAGCAGACACGAACCACCAAGGTCTGACCGCGACAGTCGTCGTGAGCGAGACACTCGATTGAATTCTCCTCGTCATGGTGATGATAGGCGCGGAGAGGATCGTCGAATCGAGGAGCGCCTGCCAAGCTATCACGGACGAGGCGATGTACCACGTGAACATAGAGATGATCGCTCTCTACCTCCACCCCCTGGTGGTCGAGACCGGAGGGACGAGTTTGCACCAGGTGCACCAACAGGACCGCGAGGTGGACGTAATGATCCTGCTACATTGTCTCGTGCTTCCAGGGAAATGTTCCAGCCAACTTCTGGCCCACGATCCTCCGGGCATCAAGCTCAAGACCCCAATTATGGAAGACTGAACCAACCCTCAGAGCCAGGACCCCCACTAGGCCCTCGTAGCGACCGTCCGTCCTCACAATCACAACCCCCTACAGCTACTGCACCTTCTGGCCCTGCAGCATCATTACCTGCAGGTGTCCATCCCAGCAGGCTTGTGAACATAGAAGGCCGAGCATCAAGTGGTCCTCCACTTCAGACAAACATACCGAATGCTCCAAGCGGTCCACGAGGCTCTAACAGAGCACCACAAGGCCCAATCCCATCCTCACCAAATGGCTGGGGTCCTCCAACGGGTCCCGCAGCTGGCGATCGGGGGCCCAGAAATGCCGGGAACCCCTTGCGGGCTATTAACAATGTCCTGACTGGAAACACACCTGCTGAGAGATCAGGCGATCGTGGTGCCCCGTCATCCAATCCTCCTGTACGTGGTCGGGGAGCTGCCCGGGCTAATGGTCCTGTGGATGGATCCAGTGATATGGTCAGTCCTATGCCACCACCGCACATCTCGACACCGAATCGTGTCGAAAATCAATACGTGAGAGGCAGCAGGAACGACGACAGTCAAGGCAGAATGGAAAGCTTCTCACAAGAAGAGGGCCGTTCAGAGTCTCGTAGCCACAAGGATAGCAGACGAAGCGAAAAGTCGGGACAAGAGCGATCAGTGGATCGACCTGACCGTCGCCCTGACGAACGAAGCAATCGCAGTGGACCTTCGGAGCGCGCAGAAGGCGAACGAGGTGCTGAGCGTGAACGTGAACGTGGAGGTCGTGAGAAACGTACCGGCGACAGAGAAAGCAGTCGACGAGACCGCGAAAGAGAAGGGGAGTCGAGATCTGGGCGGGAACCACGTGAAAGCGGCAGGCGTGAGCGCGGTTCCCGTGATGATGGACGAACTTCGGGAAGGGATGAACGCGATAGGAGGAGTCGAGGTGGCGGGGGAAGTGCGGGAGACGACGGCCGCAAGAGAGGGCGTGATCCCCAGGACCAAGCACACGGTGATACAAAGAGGAGACGATAGAATCTCTCATTGGCAACTGGGTCGTTGAATAGGGGACGCAAATGTGGAAACAATCAGCAACAACGTCAGCGGCAGTAATGGGTCCGACCGAACAACTTATCTTTCGATTTTGATTTCACATTCAGGGTCTTTCACATGTTTGGGGTTTCGGGGCAGAGAGATGCATTGCGCGGGCGTCTATCTTTTCTTTTATTCCTGCGCGGGTGCTCATTTTCTACCATACCTTGGGAAGCACGTGTATTCACGATATCCTGAAGAAATCCGCAGACTTTGTTCAACAATGTGGGCGCTTTCTCGAGCGAACAAAAAAAACAGAGCGGAAAAAGTCTGAGGGTAATATCATCTGCATGTAACAAGGCGTTGTGTATTCACGTTCAAGCGGTCTTTTGTTTTACTTCTTCACTCGATTTTCACTTCTCTATGTATTACCACTATTAACACTGCTGGCTTTGTGCGCGGAAGAGAAAGGATGAACTGGGAAGAAGAACAACGATACAAGAACGTAGGCACGAAATATAAACAACATCTACTACTACCTTATGGTTCAGTGTATGATCATGTGAAGTGACTCCGTACCTATCTGGGTTTCGTTTACATACTAGACAATTTAATGAAGGTTAGTTTTGGGGGAAGCAGGTGAGCCTAGGGTGGAACAGGGTGGTCGGCTTCGTGACGTGGTTGTACACATCATGCGGCCATGACCAAGTATATTTTCTTGAGATAGTTGAAGGAAGTCCGTGATTCGTAGAGTCCTTCGTGAAGCAGACATGCACGAAGTTATCTGATGCCATTGACAAATCTTATGGCTTCTGCTTCTGAGAGCTAACCATGCTTGAGATGCCTTGTCGTGATGATGGAGCAAACGCAGCGCCTATTTTTTACATGTTCAAAAACACCAGAATATGTTTGCACACGACAACATGAGACATTTGGAATTCGGCGATTAATACCATGCAAGGAGTTCATTCCCAAAACATTCTTGGTTCTTTGGAAAATGGCAATCTTATACGCTTATGGAAAAATCTCCTTCTGTCTATTAGCAATCACTACAATGAAAGACATAGTAAGATCTTCAAATATAACTGCCTATAAATTGCACATCTTGTGATCTTTTCTAGATAAAGCAGGTGCTGCTCATTTGAAACAAAAAGGCCGGCTTATGCGCCGGTCTGTAAAACTTGCCACCAACTCTTATGGCCATTGCACTAATAACCCCACAAACACCTATACCGTAATATTACTATAGTAGTATCTTGCGCCGGTCGTCAGATCTTTTGCAGATTATTACTATTAAGAGATTTGTGCTAATTTTCGATGAAACCACAGGGACCTTGCTTGTATGGAGTGACATTGACAGTGCATACGAATCGTTTTGTAAGATTGCTTTAGCGCGCTGTCCTTGTAGGCTCCGGTCGATTTCGTTGGCTACTTGTGCGAAACCGCGATGCGTGTCTTGCCCCACCGGAAATCGTCCAATTTGTGCAGAGTGTACAGTTGAGTAATGAAGTTGACGATCGAGGCGAATCGGGCATACAAGAGCATGCCGATTGCTTGCCGAATGGCCTCCGTGGCTGAGCAAGCGGAAAATACGACAACAACAATATCCCAAATCATTCGGTAGTATTCAAGAAAGAACGCAAGCGATGCAGTTTGCGGACCTATTTTGCCTGGAAACTAGGTGTCAGAGTGGTGTTTTTCGAATAATGGTGATATCAAATACATACGGTAGTATCGTGAAATGAAGAGTGATGGGTACACCATCCATTGCAACACAGAAGCGATCGCTGCCAATCTCTCAATGTAACCTGTCGATTTGCGACTGAAGAGGAGAGTGTCACTTGTGAGGGGTCCTAGCGTCCATCTTCGGCGTTGGCTCAAGAAGACTGAAGGTGTGTTTGGCACAGTAGTGTACGCTTTCGCCCTGAGGCATGAGCGGGTCTGGACATCTGCATTCTCAGATAGAACGAGACATATATGGTCTCTATCCTCAGCCATCATTGATCGAATCGTTCGAAAGAGACCGTCAGTGTCCTTTGGGTAGTATCCAAATCTCGCCATGATGTCGTCGCCACATGTTCTTTCTTCAACGCGCAAGAGCTGACAGCATCCCGGCAGGCAGGTTACTCTTCCGTTGGTGATACTTTGGCGCAGACGACGACGGTGCTGACCAACCATGTACTCGGCATTTTGATAAAGATAGGCAAGAGAAAACGGGCTTGTAGTTGTAGGGTCTGGTAGGATGTAGCCAGTCACACCAATGACTTTGTCGCCTTCTCTTACGGTCTGTATCAAATTTTTGACACACTCTGGGTCAAACCTTGTGTCTGCGTCGATTCCGACGACATAATCCAAGGACTGGATAGATGCACTCTCAAGGAAATTAGAGAGTTGGGCGAAGAGTTTTGGTGTCAACATGGCCAACGAGGGATTCGATTTGCGCTGGTTGAATTTGTGGAGAAATGATCGCATCAGGACAATGCCATCTCGTTTTCCTCGATTTTCGTTTTTAATCAGGCAGATGATTGGGAGGCCTTTAAATTCTCCCTTGACAAGTTCGACGTCCATGGAGACCCCGTCCCATGAGGTGTAGGCGCTTGACATAGTGACGCTGGTGGGACGTTCAATAATGTCCTCTGTTAGATGTGCAGCAGCTGTCTTAGTCATGCCTTTGCTGCTAACGCGGCCATCACAAACGACAATTATGGCCTTTTTGTGGTCGTCCAGCGACCTCTGTGCAGCCAAAGAGTCCAGTGAAACCATCAATTCTGGATATGTCTCATTGTAACAGCAAAGCAGGTATACGAAGTTTTCCGGCTCCTTGGGAATCTTTGGTAGCTCCGGCCAAAAGAAGCGGATGGGGTAGAAAATCAGAATAGAGGTAATCTCTATGAAATCTACAACCAATCTGAGCATGGTAACCGGGAACAACCACCAGCTGTACATAGCGTAGGTCTTGAACATGTACATCAGGGTTAAGCTATAAGTTAACATTTAGCAATCCTAGCCTAATACATGCTCTAGGTCAAGTAGTTTTCAGCTTACTTTAATGGTATGAGGACAGAGTATGCAATGTATTTTTCAGTCCTCAATCGGCGGGTATTGACACTGGGGAGGTGCTCGATGGCGCTGCGTAAGGTCCGGCTAGATATTGGAAACGATCGTTTGCGGAAACCATCTGGTATGTCCGTTATTGCAAGTCCATTTTGAGTAATGGAGCTCGCAACAGAAATCAGACCCATCCTTGAAGTCGTTCAAGTAGTGTAACTCTGGAACAGGTGCAAACTTTAAAAAGAAAGTGGTGATGTTCTTAGACACGATCTAGTTTCCAAAAGCAGCAGTAGATAAAGAAAGAGTTGTAGACTTAGGAGATGGCGTTTGAACAGGTTGGATCTTTCGAGTTATATATACATCTCAGAGAAGAAATTCAACAAGACGGAGATGGCCATATGCGGCGCTATACAGAACTCAGTAAATGCCGGTAACGACCGCAAGCAGCCAGCAACGATTTGCATAGTAGACCCTGTCTTCGGGTTTCGCAGTCCGATCTAGATTTTGTTCATGGCCCCTTGTTTCTCAATGCGTTTCTTATCGAATACATTGGCCCGAGGTTTCATCTTTGCGACAACCTGGAGGAACATGGGGAAGACCAAAGAGATGCGATGGAGAAAGTCCCGATCGTTAGCCCCTTTGCTACCATTTTAACCTTCGGCCCGACGTGTGTCAGCACCCAAACTAAACCCAAGTGGCTCGTGCAGTTCGTCTGATAATAGCCACATCTGTCAATGTAGCAGCTAGAAGCACGGACAAAGGCCGTCAATATCAGTGACAGGAGATTTGATTCTGCTGTCATACTCTCACTATATCATACTATGCTGTTGACCTCTTCATCGAAAGTAAATTCTCATTTCGTATCTGACTGTAAACTTCTTCAAATCATACCAAACCTCCGCGATATCTTTTTTGCATTCTATGGCGGATTCTCATAATTCTGTAACTATTGCGATCATTGGGGTGGGCTATGTCGGAGAACATCTTATGGAAGTTTTCTCTTCAGCCTTCCCGATCATTGCATACGACGTGTCGGCTTCACGAATAGAAAAATTGCGCCTGGAGCATTCGGAAAAACAGCATGTCAAGTTCTCAACCGACGAAAGAGACTTACAAGATGCGTTACACTTTCTAGTTTGCGTACCAACTTCACTAGGAATGAATGGCACAGTCGATTCTTCACATGTCCGTAGTGCAGTGAACATGCTCTACCGATATGTCAACCACAACTCGATAGTGGTAATAGAAAGTACAGTTGCAGTTGGTACGACAAGAGATCTGCTGGGACCAATGGCCAGGTCAACTGGTATTTTTGCTGGGATGTCTCCCGAAGTAAGTAAGCCTAAGCCTGAAGGAAACAGGAACAAGCTAACGCCTAGACAGAGAATAGACCCCGGCAGAGTTGATCCTCCGGCCCAATCCATACCTAAAGTCATTTCTGGCCTCGAAGACGTTGTTCCAGGTTCGCTGGATGCCATCGAAAACTTGTACAAGACGGTGTTCGATACTGTCGTTCCTGTCAGCAAGCCAGAAGTGGCGGAGATGTCAAAACTCTATGAAAACTGTCAGAGAACAATAGCCATTGCTTACGCGAACGAAATGGCAGACGCCTGCCAGGAACTAGGAATTGATCCTTTTGAAGTTGCCCAGACGTCTGCAACCAAACCATTCGGATATTTGGCTATGTATCCCTCGCTTGGAATCGGAGGTCACTGCATTCCCGTGAATCCGATTTACTTCATGTCGACTTGCAATTTACCACTGCTTAAGCAAGCGCATGAACGAATGATGACGCGGCCTTCTCGCATTGCTAGCCAGCTTCTTACATCGATACTGGAGGAGAATTACCAGAAACATGGTGCAACAAAACATCCCAAAGTACTCGTAGTCGGAGTTGGATTCAAGGCTGGCCAATCAGATACGTCCTATTCACCAGGTCTACAACTTCTCAACTACTTGCGCCAGTCAGGTGAAGTAGACTTGATGTTTTGCGATCCGTTAGTGAGCCAAGAGTCAATACCAGGAGTGCCAAAGCTGGAAAAGAGTCTCTGGAAGCCCGAGATCCTTAAGACATTCGACGCCATAGTGGTCGCTGTAAAACAGCCATCTTTGGATTACGAAGTTTTGAAAAATCTTTCCGACGTGCGAGTGCAATTTTGGCAAAGGTAGCGACAGATAGTTCAGTTCAATTTTTTTCATAGAAAAGCTACCTCAAACGTTACAAAAGAATGTGTAGTAGTGTATCCACAGGAAGATTTAATATAAATGCTGAAGGCTATGCGAAATTATGGATGAGTTTCCGTGAGTTACTCCTGAATAAGGGCTATGGTAGCAGTTTCCTGTTCACCCAGCGATACACCAAGAGGAGATTGTAACTATGTATGTAAAATATGAATCGTTGATGTGTAGACCTCAGTACTCAGTACTGTAGTGGAATATGATCAGACAGTAAGGTCTGGCGTGTCAAGATATTCATGCAATCCGTTGTCGATAACATCAAGCAACACCCACTGCATAGAAATGCAAAGGAGAGTTTTTTTTGATTTCCGAGATTATAGGCCCCACGCTAATAATTAACTTTTCAACTTAACCTGGTGAGAATACAATATCTCGGTATTTCATGATGGAGAAACCCTTCCATACATCTGGAAAAGCCGGAACAGATTTGGTTTTGTCATTGTTTGCTAATGACTCAGTATTTGGAGGGCTAGAAACTTTTTTCCCTTCTCAACAGTTTTCTTGCACGTCCTGAAACATGCCGAAATGTTCGTTTGAGACGACGGCATACCGCCAAAGCCTCGACATGGACAATCTGGTTTGGCGAGTTCTTTGATAACAGCAATAATTTGCAGGGATAGAGTTAGTTTCGTGTATCAGTCCTGGAAATGTCGGTGTTTGGATACTCTGGTGGCAGTTGACGCGATCTGCATCGAGGAGGTTAGTTTCGGTCCTTCTTGAACTTTGTTTCGTTGCACTAGGCCGATGCCCTGAGCCTGAGACTTGACCAGTAAGCCTATGTTTTGAGACCGGTTGGATCTTAGAAAATGAGAAAGGATAGTAATATGCCCATGGGTATCTTGTGCTATTCATATAAAGTTGGGTGGCACTCACTGGTTGTGCGAGCTGCTCGCTCGACCACCTACCATCTGCATCATGACCAATGCAATAGGAGCGTTCGATCCTTTCTATTATTATCCACTAGGAAACTTGTGTCCAGTGCCACCTTCAGTGCTGGGCATAGAAAAGATCAACCATGGCAGATGCGGGCCGGGTGTTCGTGAGGCGGCTTGCAACCAGTGCTGTTCCAAAGACGTAGGCTGTCACAGCTCAACTACATAACTTTGATATTGACCAAATAAACAGGGATATTACATGTCCGGTCCAAATTACGCAGGTCCATCACTGTGTCTTTCTGAATATGGGTTAGCATGCGACGGAACTCGGTGGCCACCAGGCTTCAACACATCACTTACTTCACGGCCCAAACTAGGAGGTGTCCCTTATGGAAAGAAGATCTTCAGTTGTACTGTGGAAAACACTATTGCGCTCACGTTTGATGATGGTCCTTCAAAGTGGACACATGGCTTACTCGATATATTGAAAGCTAATAATGTCAAGGCAACTTTCTTCATCAGAGCCGTCAATCTGCTCTCCGATCTGGTTTACCATACTAGCCATGCTACTCCTGTAATTATTAGAAGGATATATAACGATGGTCATCAGATTGCAGGACACACTTGGAGCCACCGAAACTTGGATCTGATGCCATCTTCGGAGCGCAGAGATGAGCAGGTCAAAGCGGAAATCGCGCTCACCGACATACTTGGCTTCTTTCCCACTTATATGCGACCACCTTTCAACAAATGTGGGCCCCAATGTGAGGCTGATATGGGAAATTTGGGATACCATGTGGTGAGTTTACGAAGCATACCGGTATGTAATAAAAGGCAAAAGGCTGATCGTGCTACAAAAGGCTTCATACGATATCAACGGAAATGATTGGGCAGGCAATTACACTTATACTGAAGAGAATTTTCTAGAACACATCAAGAAGAAAAACGAACAGGGAGTCAAAGCCTGGGTGAGCTTAGCACATGACACCCATGAGCGGACAGTGCATGGCTACACCCAGTTTATGATTGACAATGCGCGAGAACATGGGTACAAATTTGTCACATTAGGGGAATGCATGGATGATCCAGAAGAAAATTGGTATCGGGATCCTCTGACAGGTGGTCGGCTTCGTAACCTACCCGTCAAGGGCTCATTGTAGTCTCTACTTTGTACAATCACATTCTTGGGGTCTCTGCAATATCCGATTTCAGACAAAAGGATGCAAAGATTAATGCTATTTAAGGCTCGTGTAGTCATTTGCGGTTATGTCCATGTTGACGTACTTGAGTGAGAAGACTGAAGCGAAGACTCCGATAGCGGAATATTTGCTGCGTAGCTATTGAGTCTGCGTCGATATGATTGGAACGTTAGTAGCTTTGGGCCATTGTGGGCTTCGTGTTGCTGGCTTGCTATGTGCTTTTTCGAACCCAGGTCAGCCGACTAGTTACTTAGCCTTAGACAATGCATAACCTCCTGCGTATACAGTTTGGATCGCTTCCTAGTTGTTGTCAGACATGGCGTTCAATTGTTTGTTATTATATCGGTTAATCCACGGGTAAAATGAAGGATCTCTAGTCAAATGCAGGGCAATGGTGTCCCGTAAGCAACTTGCACAATATATGACTTCTTTGGTTCAAGAGGAACACCTCGCCATGGCTTGTGTAGCATAGTTTTGTTCGATTGCTGTCATTAGCAGCTCACAGACATAGCATTTTGAGAGTGGGACATGCTTGCAATGACCGCTTCTTTCTCAATGTCGCGATTATTCCTTCGTGATGATCCTTATCCACGATAGCAAAGGCGCATAGTTCGGACGGAACGTTTCTCTTTCAACGTTGTAGCGAAATACAAAGGCTCGCAAGGCATCGTATGATAGACAAGCGGGTGGCTCCATCGTTTCTCAAAAATCTAAATAGTATGCAGATACAAGCCAGCAGATTGACTTGAGTCAGCAGTTTGGACTTGAGTCAGCAGGATTTCTCGACGTTTCCAGGTGGTAGCTGGATGTGCAGCATATGCGTCCTGAGACAACGGCGTAACCAATTGTTGTGTGCAAATCCTGGAACATGCTTGCGGATTCACCATGGCTATGCATCTATGGCCAGCCAAGAACGCCTAGCGGCCTACAGCGCAGGATGCGGGCGGGCATAGGGCGGCGGAGATATTGACGGCAATAAAATCCGGTCGAACGCTTCACACCTTACTAAGAGGCGCTAGCGCAAGCAGCTGCTTAGTGAGCCCTGCTGATTAGAAAGCACCGCTTGCATTGTTCGTATTAGTGTTGCTTTTCTTCGATTCCCAACCAGATTGCGTGCTGTCTGATTAGCGACCTTTCAGGCGGGTTTCCAGGTTTTGAGCTGCAGCCTGGCGTCACCGTCAAATCCCTCCGCTATCTGCGAGCCTACGTTTAGCACGCCAAGCATTCTGTTGCGGTGATTGGAAACTCCACCGTGCTTTGTAAGATTGCTTGATTACAGAGAGCGCTGCTGCATGGCGAATCTACCAAACGTATCCGTAGGGTTTCGTGCGTCGATGAGAAACGATGACTCTGATGAAAAGATAAGTACCACTGGATGGCGCGTTTGTATAGTTGTATCAATCCAGTCTCATCTCATCAGCCTCGAGCGCTACTGCACTTTTACAACACTTACTCCTTGGCTCCTTTACACAATTACCACAACCAATCAAAGCCCTTGAAAGAACCCACATCATGGTGGCCGCCATAATCCGGGACGCCCCGATCGGGCAAATCCTGAGATATCTAACCAACAATCGCGTACTCAAGTACCCAGAAGAACTCCCAGATTTTGTGATACCAGCAGCATATGCAGGCCACACACGGCCCCTGCCAAAACAACTGCATTCAGACTTTTCCCATGAGGATCAAACTGAGACAGAAGGTCCCGCAACTGAAGAAGTGTGCGACCTAGTACCAGAAACATCAGTGGAGAAACAAGAGTTGGAAAGCGAAGATGACTCTGCGACCGATCTGGAAAAGATACAAACTGCACGGACCCAGCATACAGCACGAACGCAGATTTCCCGCGTAGGAACACGAACAGCATTGCACAAATCAATCACACAGGCCGACCTCGAGCAGCAATTCTCGCTAGCCACGGTGGAGCGCGGCCCCAGCCGTCCAATTGAGCCCGAGACGCTTGGTGATGGAACAATACTGGTCGACTGGTACGACACTGACGATGACTCGAACCCACAAAACTGGAGCTTTGGCAAGAAAGCCGTTGTCCTTGGCCTGATTCTGATGTACACTATGGGTGTCTACATGGGCAGTGCAATCTACAGCCCCAGCATACCTGGCGTCATGGCCCGATTCGGTGTGCAAATCGGAGCAGCCTCCCTTGGTCTGTCCATGTATGTGTTGGCATACGGCATTGGTCCTCTCTTGTTCTCGCCGCTCAGCGAGATCCCCATCATCGGCCGGAATCCGCCATACATCATCTCCTACGCCATATTCGTCATCCTACTCGTACCTACCGCATTGGTAGATAACTTCGCCGGGCTCATTGTCCTCCGTTTCTTGCAAGGTTTCTTTGGAAGTCCGTGTCTCGCCACTGGCGGCGCTACACTGCAGGACATCTACAGTCTGATCAAACTCCCCTACGTTCTGTCGCTCTGGGCATTCGCCGCAACCTGCGGCCCAGCCCTCGGCCCTATTATCAGTGGCTTCAGTGTCGCAGCTGAAAACTGGCGATGGTCGCTTTGGGAAATGCTCTGGATGAACGGACCAATCTTTCTGGCTCTCTTCTTCTTCCTCCCAGAAACCTCATCGGCTACTATTCTTCTTCGTCGCGCCCAACGCCTCCGCCAGCTTACTGGCAACGACAAACTGAGAAGTCAATCTGAGATCGAACAAGCAAACCTCACGCCTCGTGCTATTGCCATCGAAGCTCTCTGGCGACCATTTCAGCTCATGCTACTGGATCCTAGTATCGCTTTTACTGCTGTCTACACGGCCATTGTCTATGGGATCTTCTACTCGTTCTTCGAAGCCTTCCCGTTGGTCTACAACGAAATGTACCACTTCAACCTCGGCGAACTTGGCCTGACTTTCCTGTCAGTCACTGTTGGCGTCATCATAAGCATAGCCTGGTACTGGTGGTATATCTATTACCGCGTCGAACCTAGTATCCGTCTCGATGGCCTCGGCACCCCTGAACGCCGCCTCATTCCTGCCCTTTTCGTAACATTCCTGGTACCCATTGGCCTCTTCATTTTTGGCTGGACAAGCAATCCCAATATTCACTGGATTGTATCGTGTGTTGGCATTGTCATCACTACGATTGGTATCTTCCTCATCATCCAATGTATCTTCCTTTACCTGCCGCTTGTATACCCACAGTACGCTGCCAGTCTCTTTGCTGGCAACGACTTCCTTAGGAGTGCACTGGCGACAGGTGCTATTCACTTTTCATACCCACTATTCCACAACCTAGGTGTGGGCCGTGGTGTATCTTTGCTCGCTGGCCTATCTGCGGGATGTAGTATTGGTGTCTATGTACTTTACTTCTTTGGAGCCAAGTTGAGGGCCAAGAGCAGGTTTGCCGCCAAATAAGCGCGCCATGTGGCTCAGTAACGAAATCTTCTTTTGGGATTGTTTTAGTTTGTTATAGCGAGGCGTTAGGTACCTGATGGTTCTTCAAAAATAATGATAATAGATCGACATTTCACATAACACTCGCTGCTCAATTTTTTATTCAATGTATAGATTGGTCCCAGGGTGCATATAGGCAGGCACAGCAATGAAATCAAAAAGGATGTAACTTTGCTGTCGAGGCTTTAAATGTTCTATTTGGGTATCATGTTTCGCCAAAATATCGGCTTTGCTTTTGCTTAAACACCTCATTCCTTGTACGACCGAGACTCGGCTTCAATCAGTCACTATCACAAGGACGTTTCTGGTGTGGAAGTGCTCATTCTTGACCCCAAGTATCGTCATCACCGACGTGTCCGACGATTTCCACACCCTGCTCCTCCTGAAATGTAACTTGCTTGTTCTTCCCCCTCTTCTTCTTTCCCTTGCCATTCTCCTTGTTTCCAGCTCCATCACCCAGAGGATTTCCGTCTTCGTCGATACCAGCAAGCTCTCTTTGACGCTTTCTTTCCTGGGCCTCTGCTTGTGCAGCTGCGATGCGTTCCCTGAACTCGGCCTCCTTTTCAGCCATCTGTCGCTTAATTTCATCTGCATCAGCAAAAGACTCTTCAGTCTTGTTCGATTTCTCGAGGAAAACCCCCCAGCCGCCATTGGTAAGCTCACTGCGACCTTGCAATGCGTCTTTGACGCCTTCGGGATTTTCGCGTTCTTCGCGAGTGAATTTCGTTTTGATGGAGCGTCGAGTGAAGCCTGGAAACATTTGGGATATCATTTGGAAATCGGTGCCAAAGGATCGGAGACCTTGATAGAAGAGTTCAGTGAGCTCGCTATTCCAGCGGCGTCCTTGGCCTGGCAAGAGAAACTCATTGGGAAAGCGCTTATTGTTCTTCATGAAACTACGGGTAGTCAGACGAGCGGTGATATCTTGGTCTTCGGTAACAATCATGGCATCCAGCTCCTTTTCCGCATCGCCTTCTCGGTCAATAGTGCCAGAATCAGGTACTAGCTCCATGACACCATCTGCATTGAGTCGCAGTTGAGGACCGCGTTCAGCCTGTGCCGCAAGCTCTGCACCTGCCTCAGCTAGGGCCCTATCTGCTGCTTCTTGTTCTGCTTTGGAGAATATGGTGCGTGAATCTTCCTCTCTCCGACGTTGTTTAACAGCCTCCCAGTCTATGGTACGCATCTCCTTCTCTCGAGCAGATAGTTTGCCCGAGCGGAAGGTACGGGCGGCGAGTGAGTCCATGAAAGTGTTTGCAGGATCAATGACCTCGTCTTCTGCCTCGGGTGGAGTGGCCTCCCGCGGTGGTCGGCCCTTGCGTTTCTTTTCTTGTCTTATGCCGTCTTCTCCCTCGACTCCATCGATTTGGTTGCCTTCTGGTGTGGCCTTTCTTCTTCGCCTCGGCTTAGGTTTGCGTTGTACAGCAGCAGCCACAATCTCATCAGCGATACGCCCAACCTCATTCTCGGGTCCCTCGACTACCTCACTGCTCAAAACGCCCTTAGGTTTCCTCGATTTTCTCGTTTTCTTTAGTGGGGTTGGGTCGACTTCACTATCCTGGTCAATGGACGCAATAGCTTTCTTCTTCGCGCTTGGGTTGGAAGATTGGCAAGACTGTTCCACGGGTGTAGTCGCCGCTGCCACGTCTTCGCTGCCCTCAGAAGGATCGTTCACCGCTACCCAAGGCACATTCCCCCTCTTTCGTGGTTGTGGAAGTGCCTGCGGGTCGTGCGGGTGTTGTGCAGCATCCACATCTGATTGTATCTCTTGATGAACTCCTGTTGAGGGATGTGCACTGGCGAGAACTGTGCCTTCAATCTCTGGCAGTGGCGGTTGACTTAATCTATTCTCATGATGCGCCGGTTCTGCGGGTGGTTCTATGCGCCGTCTTTTGGGTGATCTGGCAGTTTGGAAGTCATCTTCCAAGTAATGGGTGGTCAGGCCTTGGGTATTCGAAGGCTCTGCGTCAGGGAGTGGTTGGTGGTGTACCTGTGAATGAACAGGCGCAGTGATTGGTGCTGGGCATGGTGGAGGTTCGATCGGCGTGGGGAGCGGCGAAGGGACGGTGGTATCTACAGGTTCTTGTGTCGCGACCGGAGTAGGTAGCTGGACAGGAGTGGATGACGGTGTGTCTGATGTAGACGATGTAGGTGCAGGCGTGGGCGCAGAGGGAGCACCTGGTCTTCGCCGCGCAGCCTTGGGGGCAAACTTCTTGCCCGTCGTGTTCTCTAGTCATGGCTTAGCCAAGTCGGTGCCTTGCTTTGGACATGGAGCGACGCACTGTTGATGAAAGAGCTAAAAGTTGCCGCAGCCTTGGGCGCCGGCGCCTTGTCGCTGCCCGTAGCATTAGCTGTGGCGGATGGCTGGCTGGAGCCTTCGTCGGCAGACATAGTAGTTTTTGCTCACATCTGGCGGAGAAAAGTATCTGGGCGAAGAGAGAGAGCGCGCGTGGCGGGATCCCAACACAGACCACGCAAGCCAACTAGCGCGACACTAACTACCCTCTTGGCAACCCAAGCAACTCTCTTCGCTCGACGCCCACCGTCTCCTCACCACCTACGGCCTCACACGACCCCCAATCTCCTCGTCTTCCGCTGCCATCACGACCTGCTTCTCGCCCGCTTGTATCAGAAGCCGCCATCTCGCTTTCCCCTTCATTCATGGTCTGAACGCACGCGCGCGCGTCTCGGTGCCCCTTCAGACAAAGCCGGCGTCTCCTCGATGAGGCTCGAAGCCAGGACAGTCGCACCCCCATCGCTTGACGCTGTCAAGATGGAGGACCGCAAGCGGCCCATCACCGACGATGCTGCTCCTCCTGCTAAGAGGCAAGCCGTGACCGTCAACGGTGCTCGCTCTCACCCCGACGCTGACTTGCCGTGGAAAGATGATCTTGAGGTTCGCCCCCCCGATCACCGCCCGTCCTCGTTCTCGGCCCTGGCGCACGCCCCCGCTGACACTGCAACACTACAGGCCTTTCAGAAAGATGCTATTCTTCGCCAGATGCGCGAGTACAAACGCGAAAAGGCTACCGTCGAGTCACAACTGAGCGAGTTGGAAAGCCGTACGAAGCACCACGATGCCCATCTGCGAACAATTGATGCTTGGTTCGATCAGGTCAGTATACCTTCGGAATTTGATTGAGGTGACGCTAATTTTCTCTTAGCTTATCGATGAGATCAAACTCCGGGGGGCTGACCAACTGCCTGCATCATCGGGCGCTTCCGAGTCTGCCCCTTCTGTGCCTGCATCGCTTCTCGGTGAGGACAACGATATGTTTAAGCAACATTTGTCCAAGCGCAGGGAAAAGATTCTTGCTTCACTTTCTCAGCTATTTTCCAAGTTGCCTGCTGCAGGCCCCGAGGCCTCACAACTTCAGCAAAGGCTCTCGGAACTCTTGGCTAGTGAAAAAGATCATGTCATTCGACTACAGCAAGTTGCTACAGAGAAGGAGCAACTGTCTGACCGATTAGACACTGCCACCCACCGCTACCTTGTTGCTGAGAAGAAACTTGATCGCCTCAAGAGCGCCCAAGTTCAGAAGCTTGAACAACAAGCGGTCGGGAATAGCACTTCTGCTAAAGAGGAGGCACCTTCAGCAAGCAACGGAACAGAGGCAGTCAACGGCAACTCACCAGGACCGATCAGCGAGGAGCTGGAAACTGCAAAGAACCAAGCTTTGGCTGAGGCGGCCAAAAGGAAAGAGCATCTTGAACAGATTGAACAGGAGAACAAGAAACTCACAGAAGAGGTTACGGCGCTGAAAGTGAAACTTACAGGGCTTTCTGATGATGATTATGCAAAGACAGATCTTTTCAAGGCTATCAAAAGCCAACACGAGGATGTGATTAAGCGCATCAACAATCTGGAAGCACAAAACATATCTCTGCGCGAGGAAGCGCAAAAAAGCCAGGCCGAGCGGACAGCGTACCGGATCAAGGTTGATGAAGAAGTGCGTACGACACTGGCGGAACACGCAAGCCATGTTTCACAAGCAGAAGCAAACTGTGCTCGCATCCGAAATGCGCGTGATGAGCTAGTCAGCAAGAACAACGTTTTGGAAGCCAGCCACAAGGATTCGAAGGAGTCCATCGAGCAGTCGAAGCAGCTTGTCAGTGCATGTGACAGTCGGATCGCAGCGCTGGAATCGGAATGTGAGCGACTGCGGCTGCAGATTGCTGAACAACAGGCATCCATGGGACCGCAATCCTTGGAGTTGGAAGACTTGACACCCGAGCAGTTACGTGCCAAGGTAGTGAAACTTGAAAGTCAAGCAAAGATCCTGAGCAACGAGCTACCAGCCATGGAAGCCGCGTGGAAGAAGGCGCAAGCTATTGCAAGCAAGAAGATTGCCGAGATTGCGACTTGGGAGGAGAATATTGCCAAGGCGCACGCAGACAAGGCCAAAGCAGACCAGAAGTTTTTCGCGGCAATGAAGAGTAAAGGGGAGCTGGAGCAGCAGATCAGGATCCTTCGCGCCCAGTCTACAAAAGCTACCGAAGTTGTGGCGCAATTGAAAGAGGCGGATTCGCTCAGCCGGTCACTAGTAGATAAGCTGGAGAAGCAGACGGCGGAAATGCGATCGCAGATGGATGAGCTCTCGATTCAACACCGCCAGCTGCAACAAAAGGTTAATGAAAATACCATCACATCGGAAGGCCAGGTCAGCCAAATAGCGGAGCTCAAGAAGCTTGTCGAAGCCAAGGATGCGACATGCCTGGCAGCAAAGCACGCGCAACGTGAATCGGAAACGGAGCGTGACAAGCTGGCGGCGCAAGTTGCTGGACTGGAGAAGCAAGTACAGATCTACAAGAAGAAGAGCACAGCCAACCAAAGCACGGAGGTGTCGACAATGGAGCTTCTGATCCAGTGTCAGATTTGCAAGAGCAAACTCAAGAACACAGTCATCAAGACGTGCGGGCACATGTTCTGTGACCAGTGCGTACAAGACCGGCTGACGAACCGAGCCCGCAAGTGTCCCAACTGCGGCAAGGCGTTTGGCAGCAACGACACGATGCGTGTGCATTTGTAATCCCTAGAGCCGCGTCAGGCTTCTCTCTTTTCGTATGCACAGTGTGCCATGTATATTAGCTGCATTTCTTTGAGTACCCTTTTTTTTCTCTGCAAGTTTACAAGAGCGTGGAGGGCAAGTCTTGAGACCAAGCATTATGGGGTGCTTTGGATACGTTGGCGTTTTCCGGACGGCTGCTGGCCGCACTCGATACATAGCGTTTGTGTTTTGGCAGCGTGGGAGCATGTACGATCCGAGTTGTTGATATGCATGTTCAGATGACATGGGCTCGCATGTTTTACTAGATGTTTCAATGGGCGTGGGCTAGATAAACATGATAGGTTCTATCGAGGTCGGGAAACGAGGGGTGAAAGCAAGCAAGAATGCCAAAGCAATCAATTAGTATGCATCCAGAGTCTGTGCGAGACAAAGGCGAGTGGGTTGACTATGACTCAACTGTGAGAGGCTCCACTAGCCAGAAAAACAGGAAGCGACGACCAACCATGTTGAAAGGCAACTGCCTAAAGCGGGTGCGGCGCCATGGGTGGAGCCAGTATGGAATGACGTGTGGAACGCGTTCCCTGCCGTTGCCCCACGCGACAAACCTTGCATAAACAGTAACTAGGACATGGCTATTACACCACCACAACCATACCTGTCGCAAGTTTTAAGGACTGCCGCTGCCCGCATTCAGACTGGACTGCATTCAACTTTGTGCATCATCAAGAAGAAAAACAAGTCAATACAGAAATTAAAGCTCCACAATCAAACACCAAACGTCCAACCCCGTCTTACCGCACTTGAACATCTATCACAACCCGATGGCTTCCAACGTCCTCACCGCCCGCGATACCAACGCAAAAATCAGGCCAATGAACTCTCCAGAGAAGAAGGAGACCAAGAGTCTTGACTACCATCGTCAGGTCCTGCATTCGCGCCTCAATGACCAGCAGTAGGTTGTCCTCCGGAGCGATCCGCGCTTAACATGGCGGCGTCGCACTAACAATCACGACAGAGAACAACAGAAGTATGTGTCGCCCTCCGACGACATCATGAGCCCGGCTACGCAGAAGCTACAGGCTTTCAAGACCAAGCACGCCATGAAGAAGTAAGTAACGCCCTTGTTATCGCAGGGCCAAAGACTATACGAGCATGTGGACTGACGAGACGATTTAGATCAAAGCCACAGACGCTGTTCAAGAAGACGAGCTCTAAGAATCTCGAGGCCAGCAAGGGCAGCGGTACGCTCATGTTTGCCGACATCCCCAAAAGTGATGAGACCAAGACGGGTGCTGAAGCATAGAGCGAATCTCGCTCTACTTGCTCCGGCGCTTGAGGTGTGGATTTTCTTGGGCGCATTCAACTTTTGTATACCCCTTTTCTTTTATTTGTGTCTACGGTATCGGTCGGGTTTGGGCTGATTTGGGCTCGGGCTAAGCTCCAACGTACAATATGATTCCTTGGAGTTTTGGGCGCCCTAGTAGGGCGGGTTACAATAATCACGATGTCATAGCTATAGCTGCTACGAATTGAAATGCCCATTCTTGAGTCTCCACTAGATTTGTACACATGTAACGACTATGCATGCACTTGAATGGATCCCAGTCTGTGTTTGGAAATGTCGCCAAGCCGCCACGTCTTACCACATGCTCTGTAGCTAACCGCCTTCCTCCGACCCACAAAACATGAAAGCACCGCTCCGAGACCAACAAGACCTGCTGGAAGAGGTGGCAGAGCTCGAAAGACGACTACGAGATGCAAGAGCCCAGTTACATGCCGATTCTATCGTCGCGACACCTCCAGCATCGCCGATTTCCCCGCCCTCGTCCGCTTCGATCGAGCCGGACGCCGCCCTCCATGCCCTCCTCTTGCTTGCCGACTCAGCCCTGCCACTGGGGTCCTTTGCCTTCAGCAGCGGCTTAGAATCCTACCTTGCTCACCATAAACCACCGACGCCATCGGCATCGCAGTTGCCAGCCTTTGATACGTTCCTCCGCCTCTCGCTATCGACGCTCGCCAGCACCTCGCTTCCATACGTCTTGGCTGGCTACCGTCAGCCAGAGCAGGTTGAAACGCTAGACAACGACTTTGATGCGAGTACTCCGTGTACCGTTGCGCGAAGAGCGAGCATCGCACAAGGCCGCGCGCTACTGGCTGTCTGGGATCGAAGCTTCCAGGCACAGTATAACAACTCGGAACGTCATGCGGGCAAAAACACAGCCGTGAAGGCACTTGTGTCCTTTTCTGCCGCTCTACGCACGTCTGACCATGTGAATGCTCATCTTGCGCCGCTATGGGGTCTCATCACAAGTATTCTGCATGTCCCGCTGCAACAAGCTGCCTACCTGTTTCTGTTTTCACATGCGAGAACTGTGGTTAGCGCTGCTGTAAGAGCAAGCGTTATGGGGCCATATCAAGCACAGGCGGTGCTGGCCAGTGCAGAGGTGCAAGAGAGAATCCGAGGCCTGGTGAATGAAGCTGGGACAAGACGGTCGAGGACGCTGGACAGAGTGTGCCTGTTATGGATCTCTGGGTTGGCAGGCACGAAAAGTTATATTCCCGAATCTTCAACTCATGAGTTAACAAAAGGGGGCGGTTCAGTGCCTTGACATAGACAAATAGTATGGGCATATTTGGTTGCATATGTACCCGCCGGTATTTACGATATATGCTCTGTCAAAACATGCGTAATTTCTCAGCCATAGCTTCAACATACGCATCTGATACCGTCGCGAACATGGCCGCTGCTTTTCTTAATTCTTTGGTGAGTGTCGATTCGAAACTGCTGTCGACCAGTGGCTGCCCCATCCAGGCCTCGTGCTTGTTCGATTCGCGCACAAAGAGCCAGCTTATGCCGCGTGACCGACTCCACCACACCAGTGTGGCAACGTCCAACATGACCAGAAGACTGAAGGTGGTTCTCGCTTACAGGGTCTTTTACTAAATCATCGAAGTCTGCGGCATCCCTCAACGGCGCTCCAGTTCAACTTGAACCATCTCAGTGCTGGCACAATGTTATTCTTAACCCTGACAAGATGGCTCTCAGGCGCTGCAGCCTGGGTCAGACCTTTTGAAAACATCAAACAAGCCCCCCTCCTTGTTTTCTCGGCCGCGAAGTTCCCATGGATCCAGAACTTTGCTTCAATAGGCGACTCATACTCAGCGGGTCTCGGTTCAGGACAGCGCCTTGACTGGCTCTGTTCACGCTACGCTCACTCATATCCTATCATACTGCACACGTCCCTTCTTGGAAATGATGAAAATCGAAATCATACCTTCCTTGCCTGCTCAGGCGCTACCAGCACCGAGATTCTAGCTACACAGATTCCAGCCTTGCCTCTCAACCTGGATCTCCTTACCATCTCGGCGGGCGGAAACGATGTTGGCCTGACAGCCATCCTTAGCGCATGTATCTATCAATTTTACATGTCAGCCGAAGGTGCATGCGCACAAGCTATCGATCAAGCGAGTGCGCGTATTGCTAATGAAACAGAGTTATATCGCAATACGACCCTATTGCTTGATGCTGCAAAGCAAAAGATGGATCCACACCATGGCGTCATCTACTACACTGGTTATGCGGCGTTTTTTGGCGCCGACGACGATAGCTGTGACAATGTGACGTGGGCCGTGTGGAAAGATGTCGAGTGGCGCAAGCAATACCTGACACGGGACCTGCGTAGTAAACTCAACGACATGGTTTACGGCGTCAATCGTGTCCTCGAAAGAGCAGTCGCCAAGGCTGGACCAGGCGTACGCTTCATCGACTATGATGCTCAAATTCGCCAGTCGCGTGGGCGATACTGCGAGAGTGGTGTGTCAGAGCCTGCGCCAAACCGTCTAGGGCTAGCTTTTTACGAGTGGGCAACAGTAGATAAGGGGGAGAATAGCACGGCATTGTTGAATCGAACAGGCGATAATGTGCCCAAATGTTCCTTTCAGGGTGGCATTGCGAACGAAGTCAACAAGACGTTGCAGAGACATCCGGATTGGGAAGTTGAGGATGGAAAGGGGTTTGTGTGGAAGGACAAAGAAAACGAGACTGCCAGTAAGCAAGACTGGTTGAGTGATGGAGTTCATTGGTTGCTGCCGGATAGCTACAAGAGAGTTTTCCATCTGAGGCCGGTGGGACATGAGCTTGTTGCCCGGATGATTGTAGATGATTTGAACAGAAGAGGTACCAGAAGGTAAGAGGGCGTATGACGGTATGCAAGAAGACAAAGAGAGGTGACTTGGACTGGGTTGTTACTGTGTGAGAACTCGTTGGAAATAATTGTTATATAGCAAATGGTAGCTGTCGAATCTGTACTGCTCAGCCAAAGAGAGTCCATGCGCAAGATTGTCTCTTCTTCTATCTTTTCGTCACATCGATTAATAAACTAGGCAAAGCGAAACATGTAAACAAGGCTCTCTGGTGACCGGTTCATTGTAATTGATCGTCAGAACGCCCGCTTCAGTCCAGGTTGATGAGTCGGTGTCTGAAAGTCTGGAACGGCACAAAAACAAGATAAGTCAAAAGAAGAAGAGAATAAGAAACAAACGTATCAATCACGGAAAGCACGCGAAGGACAGAGCTAGACCACAGGCTGTCGCTTCGTCAACAACACGCGGGAGTGCAAACATGCAGAAATCAATGTCTGAATTTGCGCTTACAGTAAAAGTCCGCTTGGGACATGGTATCCATTCCAACAAGAATTTTGTGCAAAACAACAACCGCCTGTTTATGAACGCCAGTAAATGCTAACCATTAATCAACGCTAGTGTGCATCGTGACTCATAATCGTCGTTTGCCGATGCGACCGGGGCCAGCTCTCTGGCCCTTGAAGGGTTTGAGGGCACCCTTGCCGCGCGAGGTGGGGAAGGAGACCTTGTTGGACGGCTTGCGACGAAGCTGTTTGCGCGTCTGGCTCTTATCCTTGGACTTGGAGGAGGAAGAGGAGGAGGTCTTGGTAGCCGGAGCGGCACCGTCAACGTCCATATCTATGTCAAGATGGAGTTAGCCCTTGATTCTTGCTCGGCCAGTAGTGAGGAAGCGGGTCAAAGGCAAACTTGAGGTGCCCATTGGTGGTGAAACCAACGACATCAGAACACAGTCCCAGATGAAAACACAGGTTCCTAAGGTCGCAATCATCCTGCGCTGGGTCCTGGGGCTTTGTGGAGGGGTCGGACAAGGAGCGCGGTATTGGGGCAGTGAGAAAAGACGAACCTTTGGGCAAGTCGTCGTCGTTGGTGGTAGTGGTGGCCTCGTTTGTGGCGCTGGCTGGAGACAGGTTAACAGTCGGGCATGCGCAAGGGGAGGCGACCAACTTACAATCCTCAGCAGTGTCCATTTGGTTGCTTTCGGGCTTGGGCTGCTGGACGGTCTCGAGAAGTTTGGCGTGTAGGCGCTCCACGCGCGCCTGCTCGACGGGGCCGAATACTCGGGCGCGGAGCTTGGTGCGGTTCGCTTTCTTGCTGCTTGCACGGAGACCCTTTGCCATTTTTTCTTTTTTTTCCTTTGGGGTATTGGGGTGTGTGGTGGAGTAGAAGGGAGTGTTGATGGGCAAGTTGGCGGGCGGGTCGGTCGAGTGGGGAAGTGCAGGAAGAATAATTTTAGTGGCGAGGCCCGGGCCAGGCAAACCCACGTCGGCCCGTGCCCGGTTCGCGTTCTTCGCCGAGTGACGCTGACTGCCTGGGAACGGGACATTCTTAGAAGCTGGGAGATGGGCTCGCCGCAACAGCCGCCGCCATCCTCGACGGCTGTTTAACCCACAAGAGGCGTGCTGTCGTCTCTCCCTCTGTCTGCCTTGTACGCAACCATACAGTGCCCGCCTGCGCTGCTCTGCGCTGCGCTGCACCACTGCACCACCTCGCCAACGAGCCTGAGGGAAGAAAGTGCGACCAACCATCCGCCCGACCGTTCCCTCGACGGCCTCTGCGTCTCCCTTTCACCTTCACTCACCTGCCCAAAGCCCTCCTCCGGCCTCCCTCACAGCCCAGATGCCTTCGCGAGCCAATCTCTGCCGGTAACCCTTCGCTCTTACGCCTCTCCAACCCGCTTCCCAGCTCGTCAATCGCGAAACCTCCGTATACATACATAGAACCCTCCACACACGCCATGGCGACGCCCCTGCAACTCGCGGCTGCTTCAGTCACAGAACGCCTCAAGAGGCTCATCAACAATGACCTCAAGAAGATTCTGAAAGAGGAGGGCAGGTCGCAGACGGGAAACAAGGCTGCACTACAAGCTCGCGTGCTTGACCGTACGTACATGTCCACTGCTCCACACAGGCAATGCCCAGGCGACCACCACCACCACCTCACAAATCGCTGACACTCACTCTTCACTAGTCATCAATGACGCTGTTTCGCGAAGAGACCATGCACTCGTGCAGCGGCTTGACTACCGCGTCCAGCACCACGGCGAAGCGCCTCCCCCGTCGACACGCTCTCCTGTAGCGCCTCCGTACTCACAACCACCCCCGCCCCTTGCCAACGGCTACGCCATGCCCAACGGATACCAGTCTAACGGCGCGCACCAATCACACCAACACCATCCGCCCTCAATGTCGTCTCGTAGGTTGACCAGGTCGCGTCTGAGTGCACAATGGTAGTAGTATTGACCACCCTAAACTAGGTCCCACGTACTTCTTCAAGGACAGTCCCTTCTTCGAAATACGCGAGCTTGTGCTGACCAACATGTCGCTCGAGGGTACGCCTGCTATCTCGCCATTGTTTGGTTTTCTGTAGGCTAACCAAAGACCAGCTTCACCGACTCACCGAGCTACTCTCTCGAGAAACTTTACCCTCAATGAGACGCAGACAGGGCGCCTCAAGTCTGACCCATCTTTACGCCTGCTACTCTTCTCCGCCATCGAGCAGCCACTGGCTCCTTACTCGCGTCTAGACATTGCATTCCCTTCTCAAATCGAGGTCAAGGTCAACGATGAAGAAGTCAAGGCAAACTACAAGGGCCTCAAGAACAAACCAGGCTCAACACGCCCAGCTGACATTACCGGCTTTGTGCGCACAAAGGTTGCGAACCAGCGCAACAGCCTTCTCATTACCTATGCCCTGACCCAGAAGGCAAGTCAACCAGAGGTTTCTTTCCGCTCAACTCCCTTGTCATGTTTCTCCAGGCTGACTGTCCATTTGCAGAAGTACAATCTTTTCATCTACCTGGTCAGGAAATTCTCCGTCGAAGAATTGACCGAGCGCATCAAGCGCCGCAATGTCATCACCAGGGAGTCTGTCCTAGATGAGATGATGAAAAAGGCCAACGACCCCGACATTGAAGTAGGGTCGAGTGTCATGTCACTCAAAGACCCCATCTCTACTCTACGAATCGTCACCCCCTGCAGATCCACCGTTTGCACACACAACCAATGTTTTGATGCAGAGTCTTTTCTCCAGCTCCAGGAACAAGCTCCCACGTGGACCTGTCCGATATGCAACAAAACCATATCCTTCGAAGCACTCGCTGTTGACCAATATGTCCAAGACATCCTGAACAAAGCCCGCAACGCTGACCAGGTCACTATCCAGCCAAATGGTGAATGGTCGACGGAGAAGGACGTACAGCTCAAGCATAACAACCATGACGACGATAGCGACGATGACCTCGTAGAGATTACTGATTACCGCGTCCAAGCTATCAAGAGTGAAGCCGCACCAACCCCTGTGTCACTCAGTACACCTCCACTGCTGTCGAGAGAGCCCTCGACGGCCCCTCGTTCTGGCCAGAAGAGGACCTCGGAGGTCGTTGACTTAACACTAAGCGATGATGAAGATACGAGGCCAACTAAAAAGGTAGCGTACACTACCCCTAACAGCATCCCTGATGCGTCGCGTCGGTACCAGTTACCTCCTTCAGGGAGTCATAGTCGCCCCGCACCACCACCACCGCCGCCACCACCTACCTACCTTTCTAGCTCCGGCAACATACATTCGGAATATTCCCGGCCTCCATCCACACCCCCACCACGCCCTGCTTACCATGCTTATCGACCAGCACAGCCTGCCCGTTCTTCCTATCCCGGGCAAGGTACTTCCGCATATCCCACCCACATCGGCTCATCATCACCATGAAAGAAAAAAACATGTTGTGCTTTATAGTGTCTATTCTCATTGATGTATGAGTATACTTGTTCTACGGCTAACACAACCTCTGCCTCATAGGACATAACCAGTTGAAGTAGTGTAGCACCCGTCGAGGCCGCGTGTTCTCGCCCAGTCTCGTCTGATTGAGGGCGGCCTTTGCAGCTACAAAAAATTGGGGTTTCCTCCAACTTATACTGATTTGAATCGGGGATTTAGCGCGAGGTGTTTGGAGGACGACATGTCATGATGATCTACCTGATTATGGCGTACGGAAGGATTGGAAGGATATTGGGAATACCATTGTATTTGCAACATTGCACCCGTGCAAGTGGCCGTAAGCGAGTTTCTGCGAGGGCGAAAAAGAGAGAAAGTGGCGTGTACAACAGAAGCTTTTACCAAGTGGTAACATAGGGCTAAGGATTATATGAGAGTCAATTACATGTGTGCAGAAGTCATCCAATTCGGCCTTGGCCACAATCAAGACTTCGGGGTTATTTCTCGATTCTGCTCTCGTCCATATCATGGTTTCCACGGGTCTTTTGCGAGACCGCCGCTGATGTTTTCCGCCTCCCCGTCTTTCTTAACTACAAGAACGTCTTCGTGACGCACACCAAACTTGTCCAAAATGTATATCCCGGGTTCGGCTGTGAAAACCATTCCTGGACGTAGTATGCTTGCAATATTTTCCTTGTGCAGATAGGGGCTCTCGTGCGCTTTGATGCCAATACCATGACCTAGACGGTGAGTAAAATAGTCACCATAGCCTGCAGCTTCGATGATATCGCGTGCGGCAACATCAACTGAGGCGGCTGTCGCACCTGGTACCATTGCCTTGACAGCTGCAGCCTGCGCGTCCAGCACAACCCGCCAAACCTTGAGTTGCTCATCTGGTTCATGTTCTGATAATCTCGGTGCTGGCTTGAAGGGAGGATAGAAGGTGCGAGTCACATCCGAGCTGTAACCGTACAACTTTGCGCCAACATCGATGAGGACAAACATATCGGCCTCGAGCTTCCGCTCCCCATCGTAGCCGCCATGTGGTAGTGCAGCGCTCTTTCCAAACTCTACAAGGTCAAAAAACGGGTCCAGCCCAGCTGCTCGAAGTGTAGCATCCAACACACGTCTGACCTGGTTCTCGGTTACGCCAGGGTAGAGACACTGCCTCATGGCACGAATTGCCTCCACCGTGCCTGTATTGACAGCCCTTAGGATGCCAATCTCACGGTCCGTCTTCACTTGACGAACAGCTTCGACTTCGCCGCCTAGAGATGTGACAGTGAAAGCATTAGATACCAGACCGCGTTGTATAAAGTCGCGCATTTCTTCATCAATCATGAGTTTAGGCGATATTTTCGATCCCCATATCTCTGAGAGCCAGAGCGTAGTATAGTAGTTCCAATGATCCTCATACGTAATGGTGTGAATATCTTCCTCGAAGGGCATGTGAAGCAACCTAGCTCGCGTCTCTTCAAAATGCGGTACCAAGAAGGACGTGTTGGCCACTACTTCGCCTGTTGAAAGCGTCTGGGGTCGAATGATCATGAGGAACGGTCTCTCCTCTTGCTCCCAAGGCTCCCAATCTGGCTGTGTCACGTTGGCGTAATAGGTAAACATATAGCCCGGCTCCACAACAAAGGCATCCATGTCTTCTGCTACCAGGGCCTTGGCTAAATTGTTTCGCCGAAGCACGTATTCATCTAACGGTGGTCTTTCAGCATATTGCAGAAACTCAAGACCGGTGTCTAGGTACGCGTCGATGGAACATTGCCGGAACTTGGTGAATGTAGACTCCAGTATCACGTTTTTGGGACTGAGATAGGTGTAGAGGTACTAGATATAAGATGTTGACACGTTGCACTAGCAGCAGGGGAAATGAATTTTGGATAGAAAGCAAACATACCACTGTTCCAAACAATACAACGATTGTCACAACATATAGAAGCGATCGACGCGCATGCCTCGTTGGTTTACGTCGAATACCAACAATCTCATCATGTGGAATCAAATCTTCTTTCGCCATCGTCAATATGATGATGGACTTTGGACAGGTAGTTGGTGGTTGGATATTGCGACCTAGTTGGTCATAGTCTGGTGGAGAGGAAGCACTTGGCAGGCATACGTGTAGCGTCAGTCACGCGCGGTCACGTGATGAGTCACTCCCACTGTACCGTGCATTCAGATCTGGTCATACTGACGATAAAAAGTTGGAACGAAATTGGTTTGAGTTTAGTGGGCAGAGTGAGCTTTTCATAAATAAAAGCAACCTATCTATCATAACTCATTAGAGTAGATTTAAGCATGGTGACGGTAGCAGGTAGATGTAGTTTCAAGCATTAAATCACGACCCGCAATTTCGCATAATATCTCCCACATGCAAAGGTGCCCGAGCATTTTTGAATACACTTAGAGAACGCGCATTAGATAGCATGTTCTCTAGATGAAGTCCTCTCCATCGTCATCGCCACCAACCGTGAAATCAGGTTGGTCAGCAAACGCCTCCAGCTTGATCTTGCTAGCGGTTGCGGGCTTCTTTTTCGCTACCCTTCCACTGCTGGCTGCTAGTAGCTTATTAGAATGATTTCACAGAATCTAAAGATTCAGCATTTACTACCCTTGGTGGGACTGGCGTTGGCACTCTTTGTACGCGCCTTGATCGAACCTCTAGGAGAAGGCTGGTATTCCGCTGCTCCAGCCTTAATCGCCGTCGCCTGTTTCTTCCAAGGACGGATATGACACTCGAGCGCGTCGTATGTCATGCCGTCGCCGCCGTACAGATGAGCGACTTTGCCAATATCGATCTAAAGTAGATAATGTATGAGCGGATGTTGCTTCAACGAGATGAGGTCATATATCAACGAAATTTGGGTGGACATGTGCACTTGCCTTATTGTCTACAGAGGCAAGGAAAGCGATGAACAGGCGTTCAAGAGCGTTTTTGTCGCTCCAGTTGACGGGCATCGTGGTTACTGCAGCGTGTTAGTCAAGACTGAGAGCTAACGAGTGAAGGAGGGTGAGTTCGTGCATGGATATTAAGATTAAGGATTATACAGAAGCCATAGATAAGAGTTAACAAAAGCGGCTCGTGTGTGTAGTATTGCGTAAATGCAATAACACTAGATTTCTTGCTGGAAGTGTTTGACTAAAGGCAACGACTCACCGTGATAGTGCTGAGAGAGTTGTAAAAGTGTAGCGTTGTGAACTTCTAGGAAGAAGAGTTGTGACATGCAGGAGTAGTTGTGAAAAAGATAGCCAATTGCGCACGTGTAGACAAATGAGGGGGGGAGTAGACCAGCAAACGTCCTATCTTCTCACTCCTCTACTTTCACATTACCTAACTATAGAACTTTTAGGTTAACGTAATCAATCAAATCAGATCAAGTTTACATGTCGGAAGAAGTGCGGCCTATCCAGAGTGATTAAAAAAGGGGACGACCATTTCTCCCGCCGCAAATGTTTAGATCCACTAGTGAGTGAGCCTTGAAAAAGGTATGAAATAGTAATATCTCTATCCGCAACGTGGCTGATACACCAAACGTTGAAATATGATTGGGTATAATTATATACTTTTATGGATAACGCTGCACAGAGCTTTAAAGGGCGTAAAAGACATTTATCCGTGCTAGACTATGCACTTACTCTACAAGGCCGGCTTCCAGACGTTTGTTTGTGATGCACTAAACACTGGCTGCTACTGTCGGCTGTCCGGATGCAATCATGCCTGTCATGTGCAAAGGGCGCCCAGCTACGACGCAACGATATCAATTCTGTGTGTTGTGTCTTTCCAACGCGCTTCACTCACCGTTTCGACTTATTTGTTTTAGAATCATTCCATTCTCTTCGGCCCTTGTCCTGGGCTTTGAGCCTCTTTGCCTCCTCTCTTGGGTCAATGACTAGTAGTTCTTCCTCGTTCTTCCGCTTCCATTCCAAGTCTTTACCTAACCTGTCTTTTGCGAAACTGAGCGAGTGCGACATCCACCCCGTATCGTCATCGGAGCCTTCATCTTCTTGCGCGTCCCAGGCCTTGCAAGACTGGCAGCCTACGATGAAGTGCAAGTCACATGCGGCTTCGTCATCTTGGGCATCTCCATTCCCGTTATTGTCTGGCGGGTCTTCAGGCAATGTTGAGGTTGCCGACTTGGACAGCGCTGCTGGTTCTGCTGCCTCAAGTTTTGATTTGAACCGTGCCAGAATATCTAATGAAGACTGTTCATCTTTTGGGTTTCCGCCAACACCTCGCTTGCGCCCTCGGCTTGTTGTTGACGGCACCATGGCCTCGAGCAAAGATTTCTTCTTGACAGGTGCTGCGTCTTGTGTTGCTGTGTTCCGTTTCATGGAAGCCTTCAGGTCGGCGATCTGCTGGTTCACACGATCCAGCTTGGCTTGTCTCTCGGCTTCTGGTGACAACTCCCGAGGAGGTGGGGAGCGGGGTCTGGGCGCAGATTTTCTTTCGGGCTTGGGGTCAGGTGGTGGTTGTGGTGGCGAAGGCGACTTGCGAGTGGAGTTGCGTATGGGCATGTCTTTTGTTGGCTCAGGCGTTTTCGCAGACGGCAGCTTCTCATCACCCGCACTGACAAGTTTGGTGTTAAATTTGGGCTTTTTTGCAACAGGCGCAGAATCGGCAGCTGCTGCATCATTGTCGTCACCAAAGCTGAGCACATTTTTGCCAGCCTTCCTTTTGGGTTTTTTGGGCTTCTTGCCATCTGCTGACATCGTGGGCGCGGTCGCCTGCACCCTCTTGACCATGTCGTCGAATGGATTTATAATAATATCAGCGCCTGTGATCTTGGATGGGTACATGGGCTGATCTTCGCTCCCATCGCGAATCTCGGCCTCTGCCATCTTCATCAGGTTATAGATGGTGTCGCCTGCGATGCGACCAAACAGCGTGTTCTTGTCCTGCAGCTCGGGCGTTGGGGCCAGTGTGAAAAAGAACTGGCTTCCATTATCATCCTTCTTGCCTGTATTGGCCATGCCTAGTAAGCCTCGTCGCGTGTACTTGAGGCGGCTGTGAAATTCGTCGGCGAATGGTTCGCCATCGTAGCTGCTCTCGCCGCCCTGGCCGGTGCCCGTGGGGTCGCCGCCCTGGATGATGAAGCCTTTGACCAGGCGGTGGAATACGGTGTTGTCGTAGTAGCCATCGAGACACAGCTGGAGAAAGTTGCGCGACGTGATGGGAGTCTGCTTTGCGAAGAGCTCGAGCTCGAGGTCGCCGGCGGTGGTGTGCAGGACCACCTTGGCCGTGGGGTTGGGCTCGAGATTGTAGGTCGAGGCCATTGTCGGCTGCTGGCTCCCCAAGTCACTCGCCTGTAAACGGATCGATGTCGCGGTGTCGCGTGGTTTGGTGTCTCAGAAAACGCTGGCCAGTGAGCGTCGAGCGCTTCCGCACGACCCACCGACAACCGACGACGGCGGACAACGTCATTTTGGGCGTCTCCCCGGTCTTGCTTGCATACATCTAGTACCTTCGCAGCGCCCTGCTACTGGCACGCCCACATATCACTTCCCATCTCTCACTCACACACATACACACCCTCTTTCCTCTTGAGTCTATATCACCAGTATTCTGCGCACAAGACAGTGCTTCTAACTCTTTCCTGCCATCTTATTATGAGCCAGACGCTGAGTTCTACATAACCCGACAGGTGGCTTGCGCACGGTGCCTAACTTGTGGGATAACTTTTCTACATCATTCCAGCTGTTTGGCTATTCGCCTCCACCATCAACGCCTTGTGGGAGCCTCACAAACATACACCTGGCGCCATGTTGCCCTATATTAATGCACGTAAGTGTTGGCAATACCAAAATGCCATCATTTCAACTAATGGACATGAAGCGTTCGAGTATGTGGGTGGTATGCTTGGAAACTCGGCAGACGAGTGTAAGGACGTCCTGCATTATATGTACTCTGGTTAGCCGTTGACCTTGGCTAGTAAAACTCGTCTTTTCCTTCTATCTGTCCTACCCACTCGCGGCTGTGCTCAAAAGGATACCCGATAAAGACCCATGGAAGAAGAACTTGTTCGTCGTCAGGTGCGTTTAACAATGGGTGCTCACAGCCTAACATTCATACTTATGGCCTCAGTGTATCAATGTTCTACCTAGTTGGTCTCTTTGATCTGTGGGCTGGGCTGAGAACGCTGTTCATCAGCGCCGGCGGTGCCTACCTCATCGCTTCCAGGATTCATTCCCCGTACATGCCCTGGATTGGCTTCGTGTTTCTCATGGGCCACATGTCTGTCAATCACATCTACCGTCAGGCCGTCAACGACCCCTCGGTGTTTGACATAACGGGGGCACAGATGGTCATGGTCATGAAGCTTACCGCCTTTTGCTGGAACGTGCAAGACGGGCGGCTACCTGACTCTGAGCTTACCGACTTCCAGCGTGAACATGCCATCAGAACAATGCCCAGTATTCTTGACTTTACCGGATATGTTCTCTTCTTCCCAGGCCTCATGGCTGGACCGGCATTTGATTATTCCGACTACAGTCAATACATCACTACGACCATGTTCACTCTACCCCCAGGCACAGACCCGTCGCGCGCGCCGCCGACGCGAAAGAAGCGCAAGATCCCTCGAAGTGGAATGCCGGCTGCCATCAAAGCTGGATACGGCACGCTGTGGCTGATTGCGTTTATCAAGTTTTCTAGCTTATATTATCCCGCTTTCTTTGTGGGAGGAGAATGGTTGCGCTACAACTTTTTGCGTCGGGTGTGGCAGTTATACATGCTTGGGTTGACTACGCGCATGAAGTACTATGCTGTATGGAGCTTATCCGAAGGAGCATGCATCCTATCCGGGATCGGGTACAATGGCCTGGACCCCAAGACACAACGGCCAAAATGGGACCGGCTGACCAACATTGTGCCCATGGAGATTGAATGTGCACAAAACGCCCGGGCTTATCTCGGCTATTGGAACATCAACACGAACCAGTGGCTCAGGAACTACATGTATTTGCGGGTAACGCCAAAAGGCCAGAAGCCAGGATTCCGGGCTACACTTGCAACGTTTGTTACGAGTGCATTCTGGCATGGCTTTTACCCTGGCTACTACCTTGCCTTTGTTCTTGCAGCGTTTGTACAGACTGCCGCCAAGAGTAAGTTTGGCTGTTCAGAAGTACTACGTAGAGTGCTAACCTTGTCCAGACGGCCGGCGCCTGGTGCGGCCACTGTTTCTCAGTCCAGATGGCAAGTCAGCATTGTCTACGAAGCGGTACTATGACGTCTTCACCATGGTGCTAACCCAAGTCGTGTTTGCGTTTGTCGTTGCCCCTTTTATCCTGCTCGACTTCTTGGACACGATCAAGGTTTGGGCGGGAGTTTACTTCTACGCGCTCATTGGCGTCGCAGCATCGTTTGCACTCTTCTCACGCTCGTTGCCCTTTCGCAAGATGCTGGTGCAACGGCAGGCTGTCCGTGCACCAGGGCCGGCAGCAGCGGGCAGCAACCAGCTGGACGAGCCAGCGATTGTAAAGGCAGCACGGGAAGAGGTCCGGAGAGAAAGGCTGGCGAGGACAGTGTCGGCAGATAGCGTGACGGGCAGCGGATCACACAAAATGCCCGTGCTAGGCATTGCTGACGATCCGGAAAAGGTGATTGATGAGATTGTGGCGGAGGTCAAGGCGGAGATTGAGGCGCGGAGGAGGAGGGGGAGTGTGGTGCAGGGATTTGATGTCAAGAAGGCGGTGCAAGCAAAGCTAAATGAGTTCAACAGCAAGTCGTAGAAATGGGGGAAATGAGCTGGGTGCGTGCGTGCGTGCCTGGCCCGCATGACATGGTAGCAGAGGTGGAGTGAGAGATGAGAGAACGAACGAGATCGGCATACTACTATTAGACTATTAGCGGGAATGGATGTATGCCACCACGTGGAAAAAGCCGCCAAGCCTTTTCACACCCCGGCCCGATCGCCGCTTGGGGCCCGAGATTCAGACCAAAGACTCGACCGTTGGCCTGTTCTCGACCCAGCCCGCCAACAACCCACTCGGCTTCAGCGCCTTGCCACTGCCGCCATCATCCCATGTCACTCAATGTCACTACGCGCCACTGGCTCCGTCCGTCGCGTGGTCAGCTCGTCTCGTCTCGTCTCGCCTCGTCTCCTCCCACCGCTGCTCGCTAGCCAGCGCCCGCCGCCTGACACGGCCGCCGTGTGATTCTAGGGCCATCATGCACCCACGCACAAGACGCCCAAATCGTGTGCTGACATGGCCATCGGCACCGCTCCATTGCCTCGATTCTAGCTCCAAACCTTGGCCGCCAAGCAGCCATCAACGTCGATTGCCCCAACGTAGATGCTGTCGCCCGTGACAGCGTCACTGCTGTCGCCCTAGCCGCCGCTATGGCTGTCTGAAAACGACGCCATCGAAACCTCTACCCCTCGTTTCCGCCCATTCATCTGGTCTGGCCACAACTGGAATGCAGCCTTTTGTCAATCTCATCTTGACAGACAGCACTTTTGCATTTGTGTACATGTTGCGAAGATAGCACTCACCCTTTTGCTTGGAATTCCCCAGATGGCGATCCGCAATGTGCACTTGCTGCCATTGTTCCCGCCCTTTTGCGACATGTTCTGCACCCTGGTCATCTCCGGCAGACCGGTGCCTGGAAAAGGCTGTCCTCGTCCAACCAGCGTGCACACCTCGTCTAGTCTGATCGGTCCCTGGTTCCCACATTGGCTGCTTCGCCTTGCACCATGACCAACGCTAGCAGGCCATGTAGTCTCCGGTACTATTTGCAAACTGCAATCCTCCTAGTGTCCAAGTGCTAAACACGCGACGTCGCGCCCAAGTGCCTCTCCAAGGATCCCATCTCTTCGCTTCTCTCTCCTTTTGGCCCCTGCCTCGGCCAAAACCGACATGATAGTTCGCAAGATCTAGCCATCAAGAAAGGCCATGTGGGCATCTCCCCCGGCACATCATTTTTCTCACCCGTTCCCATCCCTCAGCAAGCCATTTGGTCCATTTCCCCCAGTTTCTGCTTACTCCCTCACCTTCGCTGTGCACAGGCGCTGTTTGCACATCAATGCGCTTGACAATTTAATATTCAGCAATACTGGGCTCTCCTCCCTCTCCAGGCCTGACATGGAGGTCCCAAATCATGGCCCTTTAATCATTGGAGTCTCATGGGCGTTGACACTTTTCAGCGGCGGTTTTCTAGGTCTGAGAATATATGCAAAATGGAGTCGCAAACAAGGGCTATGGTGGGATGACCACATTCTGATCGTTTCATGGGTATGCCACCTTTCTCTCTATCTCTTATCGCCCCATTCCTCCCTCCCTCCCTCTCTCTCTCTCTTCGCACTTGGATCCATCGCTAACATGGTATGGGCAGTTTCTACTTCTTGTCCAGACGACATTCACTCAAGCCGGTGTGATAATGGGCTTTGGAAAACTGCTTCATGATATCCCGCCCGAAAATCTCCTGCCCGTCCTTTTAGGATCCACCGTCATGTCCACCGTATCCAGTGTTGCCGCAACCCTTTCAAAAATGTCCTTTGGTGTTACTCTGCTACGGCTTACGTCTGGATATCTGCGCTGGATGGTGTGGTTTTGCACCATCACCCTTTTCATCGTCATGCTACCCAGTGCCGTGGCTCCTTGGGTACAATGTCCTGCCGACGCGACGCCAGTTAGTGCACCTCATGGCGCCTGTTGGGATCTTACTTCGTCAATCAACTATGGTATCTTCAACGCTGCTTGGTGCGCTGCCGCCGACTTTGCACTTGCGTTGATGCCATGGTGCTTAATTTGGAACTTGCAGCTAAAGTTTCGTGAAAAGATTGGCGTCAGCATTGCCATGAGTATGGGCATGCTGTGAGTATTTCCCAACGCTTTGGCACAACCAAGCAAAACATCACGCTCCTCTTCATGTATACTGACCTTGGTCTTGTAGTGCTGGTGTATGTGCTATCGTCAAAGGTGTATACGTGGTGCAACTCCGGGACCAGGACTTTTCCTACAATGGCAAAGACTTGGTCATCTGGACTGTGACTGAGATTGCCACTGCCATTGTCGGCGGATCCATTCCTGTCCTTCGTGTTTTCTTCAAGGAGACAATGTCCTCCTATGGACGATCCGGCGCAAAGACTAATACCGGGGTTCCACTATCGCGAATGAACAAAAGTCAGCACTCCACCATTACCACTACAGTACGAGCGATAACTCAGGTAAAAGATGGAAGCTGGAATACATTACCAGAAGATGGTGATGGTGCAAGCCAGAGAGGGATTCTGGAAGATGAAGAGATGGGCCAAGTCGGTAAAATAGCAACACGAGGAGATGATGGTATATTACAAACAAGCACGCTCACCATTACGGTCCATGATACCGACTCGACCCACAAAGCTAGATCTTTTCTAAGCACTCATTGAATTTTCTTATCTGTAACAATACCCCGTCTTCTCCTTATCAGTCCGTTTCAATGTATATATGTATGTAGCAGCACGTGGGCCCGTCACAAATGGTATGTACCCCGACGCTAGCTGGCTATGAATAAGTTCCGTGAGAGAAAAAGACTTCTCCGTTTCTACTTCGGTCAATATTCAAAGTAGTCTGAAACGCATAGCATGTCCCCGCTTCGCTGTTGTTGATGGCGCAAAATCATTTGCTTGTCTAGACTGGCCGAGTAATCTAATCTACTTGTTCCTTGATGACCAAGCACGACAGATTGCTGGATTTCGTCCGGGGAACAGATGCACGGCGACTTCAGCGAGGGGCTTACGCACAGCACGAGCCGTGTAAACCCGATGCGGCAATTGCAACCTTAGTCTGGAAGGACCAGCCAGAGTCGACGGAGCGAGAATAGTTTGTTCACTTCATATTTCTCTATTGAAAAGCCGAGATCAACTGCCTAGCTCATAGGGCTGTATACACATGCGTCACACATATCAGCGTCGCAAACTTAACTGGGCTCGGTAAGTAGAAATTGTACACATTTCTCCAAGTGCCGACACACTCAGCCCCCCACACTAATGTCGATCATGATTTTGCCTTGAGCTAATCACATACAGAACATTCTTACAGCGGCCGGTCCTATTCCCCTCATGGCAAGGTTTCTCCACACATTCGTCACCCTTCGCCTCAATCAGCATGATCTGTTCATCTTTTGCGGGGTGATGATCAGAGAGAAGCGAGCTTACTACGAACCGCCAGTGTCCGTCGGTTGTCATAGTCTTTTCAGCAGCACACCAAAGAACAAGGTTCATTAGTGCTCCCGTCGCTGGGCACGGCAGTGCGCAATCAATCAACGGCCAGTGCGGCTGAAACTCTCGACCGTGGGTTGATGTCACTGCGACACGTGACCAATACCGCAGTCTACCTCGGGCCATGGTGTATTCTTTTTCCATTCTGCACGTGCCCTACAGAGTCCGTTCCTAGTCCTTCCACCCATGGTCGAATTAATTCGTTATCGAACTAGATCGGCTTCCACATGCGTCTGTAGTGCAGGGAAAGCTGATGTATACACTCGGCGGAGGAGGTCGCTTACTTTGTCCTTGAGACGCATTGACTAGTGACATGTGTGAAGCGAGATTACGCAGGTCAGTGTCCACTTGCTGGCTTGTGTGAAGCTTTGATGTATGATTACAATCAATTCTCAATCCGCTGCATAAGCTCTTTGTAAGTCAATCTGGCTGGCGAGACTAGTCACGATTCAGGACAAAAAACTTTGTAGGCATATTTGACATTGTTATGAATTGAATCTACTCTATACCCCCTTTAGGCATGCATCGATCACTGCCGCATAATGAAGACATTCCTCGTCGCGCATCTTATGAGTAATGACTTGTATCGATGTTGGTGCTCCATCCATGGCCTGAGGATCATCTGGAAACAGCATGCATTAGCTCACGCGGCTGAAAGTGATATACCATAACCAAAGGTCCACTTACAATTCGGTCCGTATTGACCAGGGCCCATGACAAAAGGCTCAGGATCAAGCTTGCTAGATGATTTACCAAAAGGTATGATGCAAGCGGGGTACTGTTTCTTTCGTCAGCGAGGTGGCCTCTTCATCATCACTCCAGGGAAAAGAAAAGAAAAAGGGGGAGACTTACATCGAGCACGTTCAGCAACAACGTGTATGGCGGCAAACCATACGTATCATGTGGAACGGCCGTATTTTGTGCAGGTGGCCCGATCACAACGTCCAACTTTTGTTCCTTCCATATCTTTCTCCATGTTTCAGCGATCGTCTCTCTCTTTACGTTGAGCGCGGCTACACGCTTGATACCTTCTAGATGGGCACAGTCATCAAGAAAGTTGCATTTGACCGAGTGAAAGACCCCCATGGATTGCTTGACTGACGGGATGACGGGTTCACCGCTAGCTGCAATGTGTTGTGGGGGGGTGTCGTCAAGACCAAAGAAGGCAAAGGCAAGAGTCAGTGCGTTTGCGACGTTTGCTTCAGACGCACTTATCCGATAGATAGAGTGACCCTGTGCCTCCAGTAGTTGAACGGCATCTGCGAGGGCTCTCTTCACTGGTGGATGCAAGGGGTAGGATGGGTCTTCGGGAATCACACCAATTCGTAGTTTCGCCGTGCCAGAAGACTGAGAGACATTCCTCCAAGGAATGTCTAGAGCGGTCGTATCGTATAGTGCTGGTCTTACAGACATGACGGAACTGCACAATATATCCAGTGCTTTAATGTCGTTTGCGAGGGGTCCCGCACAAGGGTTGAAGAAAGACATTCCTTCACTGGCTGGTGAGGCTTGGCCACCGTCAGGTACGCGCGCAGTTGAGGGCTTAAACCCATATGTGCCGCAACACATAGCCGGTATGCGAATGGAGCCTAATCATCCTTTGTGGTTAGTGTGAAACTATGCAGCATGGTCAAAGCAGGTTGACAAACCAGCAATATCGGTTCCGATGCCCAATGGGGCGCCTCGGAATCCCATGAGCGCACCCTCACCACCACTTGAGCCTCCAGCGGTGAGAGTGGTGTTCCGTGGGTTCAGCGTGCGACCAAAGATATTGTTATGGGAATCTGCGGTCTTCAGGGCGTCAATAATTGCCACAGGATCCTTCATCTAGAGCAAATGGAGCTTACCATCATCGTTTGTGGAATATTGGTCTTCACGTATATGACCGCTCCAAGTTCGAGCAAGATGTCAACAAGTGGCGAGTTTTTCGTGGACGGGGCTTGGTCTAGGAAAGAGACAAATCCAATTGTTGCCGCCGAACCAGCCACATGGAACCCGTCTTTTAGACTGATCGGCAAGCCATGAAGTGGCCCTAGGATGCGTCCTTGCATTCTCTCATTGTCAAGAAACCTAGCACGCTCTAGTGCTTCAGAAAAATAGGTTTCCGTCAGGCATGACAGCTAATGGGAAAAAACATCAGAGAATGGCCGATGGCGGAGAGACGAACACGGCTTACTAGTTGCTGTGCCATTGCTGCTCTTTCAGAAAGCGAGTGTGACCTCCAAGGATGACAGCTCACCACTCTTTAGCTTCAGCAGGAGTTGCTCTACAGTGTAATTCTCAGTAATGTCTAGTTCCTTCTCTGACAATATGCCTGATTTTCGCGGCATGTCCAAGTCAATGATGCGATTCGGATGCTCGGCCAGCGGCATCTGCAGCATCTCCAAGGCAGAAGAGGGAAGAAGCCATTCTTTTGGAATCTTGTCGCGGTTTGACTGCTGCTTCGCAGCAACCTTCGTCTCCCAAGCAGTAGTCGTGATAGTGGATGTGGCCATGGTTGTGAAATCAAATAGGAAATATGTCAGGATATCAAGAAACTTGCAGGGACTACGCCCAAATATGTATGGTGGCAACCTGTGCAAATGCCGTGAAGGGCTTCCGAAACTAGGATGCTGCGGGGATCCATCTCGTCAGGACGGTACGTTCTTGAGGGGCAGATAATGCGTCGTGTCGTCAAATCTACCCGCGTTTACAGTCTGGCCGGGAGTCCCTAGTGATGGCTCAATGGCGCGTCACTGGGTACATGGGCGCCAAGCCGGTCGGTTGTATGCCACGTAATTGGCCCGATATGTCCCCGTACGTTTCGGAAATGCAGAATCCGGGGAACGGCGAATACTGAATCGAGACTCGCTGAGGTAGGACCAGGTTCATGTATATATAAGAGCTGGCACTGTGGGGTACGGCTATCAACCCATCATCAGGCTCTGTGTTCCTCGGAGACACAGTTCCATCGTCCTTGATCCTGTTTGCTGTTTACCGTTGGTCACGATGAATGAGTCAATTGTCCATGGCGAGGGCGATGAGTCCTTTTGGGCGCCTGGTACCGTCCGGCTAGAGGATTGTATGACACCTCTATCTTACCCGCTTCAAAGTGCTGACCATGAATCCCCAGTGACGCGAACCAAGACTGAAATCATTCTGCATCCCATACCGACGTCAGATCCTGACGACCCCTTGAACTGGAGCAAGATTCGCAAAATGATCAACTTCGGACTGGTTGGATTTTTTGTTCTCTGGACATTCGCCCAACTCCAGGTCGGCGCGACTTCCTGGGGCCAGCTCATTGGCCAGCTACATTTCACCATCGACCAGCTGAATCAAGGAGTCGCCATGGCCTCTACCGGTCTGGCAGTCGGTTGTATGCTCTTCATGCCATTTGTGCACAAGTATGGACGACGCCCGCTGTATATAATCAGCGCAGCGCTGCAACTTGCTGCTGTAGTTTGGCAAGCCAAGATGCAAAACTACAGCGACTGGATGGGCTGCAACTTCCTGGCAGGTCTAGGCGGTGCCATCAGTGAAGCTGTTGTTCAAGTTACCATCGCCGATCTCTTCTTTGTGCACCAACACGGAACGATGAATGCCTGGTATCTTGTCTTCACTGCTGTCGGAGCAACACTCGGCCCTGTAGCTTCTGGTTTCGTGGTACAGTCACAGGGATGGCGATGGATCTGGTGGTGGTGCACCATCTTTCTCGCCATCAATCTCGCAGCTGTCATCGGCGCCTTCGAAGAATCAAAATACATCCCAGTTCTCGACGGACTGAACATCACTCTAGACCAGGACTCTGCAGGCACTAAAACTATGGATGCCGACATGGAGCCGCAAAAGGCCGACGCTAAGCACACAACAATGGAGAGGATTCAATCCAGGATCGATCCAAATCTGCCACGAAAGACGTATCTGCAGCGCATGGCTTTGTTCACACCCTCTAATGACTACTCTGTTCGTCACCATTTCTACCAGCCCATTGTCGTACTATTCATGTTCCCAGCTGTCGCCTATGCCGCGCTCACTTATGGCACGATATTAGCGGCCCTAGCGCTAATGGCTTCCACGCAAGCGACCTACCTCATTCAACCGCCCTATAATTTCAGCCCTTCTGGCGTCGGACTCATGAATCTCGCCCCGTTTACGGGCACTTTCCTGGGGTTCTTTGCGGGCGGTTACCTCAACGACAAGTCCATGATGTGGCTAGCAAGACGCAATGGAGGTATTTACGAACCCGAGATGCGGCTCTGGCTTGGCCTCATGTCCGCCATCATCCTCCCGTCTGGCGTTCTCATGTTTGGCCTCGCGCTGGCTCGTGTAAGTTGAGCACCCTTGACGGCGGTGACAAGCCACTAACCTGATTCAATAGGGCATACATTGGATTGCCTTGGCAGTGGGCTTTGGCATGTTTGGCTTCACGTTTGTGCTTGCTAGCGGTATCGCTCTTGCATACGTGACGGATTGTTATCAAGAGGTAAGAAAAACCGACGCGTTTTGGCCAATGCATTCCAGAAATTAACCAAGCGTGTTGCAGATTCTGGGAGATGTCATGATTGGCATCACTTTTGTCCGAAACGTCTTCTCCGTCATCATTCTTTTCGTGCTCACCCCGTGGACTAAAGCCATGGGCATCCAGAACGTTGCCATTATCACGGCTGCTTTCTGCTTCTTGATTCTTCTGATCCCCATACCGTTGATCCTATGGGGTAAGAAGATGCGAGTTGCGACAGCCAAGCGATACGAACGTATGGCGCTTCGCCAGCCTGCTCATCGTACACTAGGTCACCACCTATAGAAAGAATTGCAATGGAACGGCCCTGCGTTACGTACACGATTGTTGAAAGCTCTTAGTTATTGTGTCAAAATCCAATCCCTGCATCAATTGCGTTATTGCGGAAGCCAAGTGACTACGTCGCACCAATGAACCTGTCCTCTAATGTCTTTAATCGTCCAAAACGCAGACAATTGATCCTTCAACCTGGCTCGTGTTTGTTTTGAAAATTCAATAAAGACATCAACCTCCTCAAGGGCTGTTTGACGGTCCTTTAGGTCCGTGAGTTCAAAGCAAGCAGCCGCAAATGGGACAAGCACATGTGGGACTGATCGTTTGGTGTGTCGAAGAGATGAACGTAGCTCTTGCAGGATTGCATCCGAGAGGGCCACGGCTGTTGTCGATTCTGTGCCATAAGCATAGCGTAGTCGATGTACCATGAGAAGCACAGCATATCGATAGATGTTGGCTTGAGATATCAAATTGACCACTTCTTCTTGTAAGAAACGAGCGGCACAGCCTGCAGATAATGTTGGTGTCCATTCGTAAGCAGCCAACTCTATCGCATCAAGAGACCTCATGATCTCAGAATCACTCGGTCGCTCGTCTTGGCGCAACATGAAGCCGATTTCGCATATATCATACAGATATGGCAGCATAGGCGAAGTGATCCCCACGTAGCGATCCACGGAACCCTCTGCATCAAGTTCGGTCCTGAATCTTATTGTCGGCACCTCGCCCCGCAGAAAGCACTCCTCGATCTCGGATAGGAAAATGCAAATAAAAAAGGCCGAGCACTCTGAATCCAGCGTCATGATGGATTCATAGGTGGGCTTCATAACAAGGAGAGCATGTCGGCATATTGCCAAGGCACTCCCGGATATATGCTGTGCAAATGTGATGGCACTCACTGTGAGCAGCAAATGGTAGATAGATCTCCGATATCGATGGATTTGATAGAGCGTAAAGTAGAGATGGCGGACGCAGCCCTCGAGTGGCCAATGACCCTGTCTTCATGCGATGGATCGGGATCAAACTCGCAAGCTAGGAGTGCTGCAGTCGCTATCAAAGCGTCATGGACCCACGGTGGAGCGTTGTGAAGATGCCTTGCAAAAGTCTTATGGTGGTTGACTCGGAAGCTGGGCGCTACCAAGAACTGGTCAATTTGTGGCCGTCCTTGAGAGATGCATTTGACGATGAACATTTCGCGATCGCTCAAGCAGTCGAAGGGAGAGGGACTCCTGGGAATGGAAATTGTGTCTGATTCAGGGCTGGTTGGAGAGTTGGGTTTGGTGACTATGGATGCAACCGTCGGAGGCGTAGCAGAGCTGTCGCTACGGACGCGGCGTACATGGGGTGTTGTCGTACTCCCATCAGTGCGGTGATGACGAGGCTTTCGGCCAGCCGTTCCCACGGGTCTGAGAGTTTGGCACGTGTTCTGCAGTCGGTGGCAACGTTCACAGGCGTTCTGACCGGGGACACGCCTACATTTCTCCTTGACTGCGTGGCACCTGTCGCACGCCCGAGTTGTTGGTGGTCTGCCCATTGAAGACGCTCAAAGATGCGTCATACGGAGTCATGATAGAGAGTGTTCGTGTGCTAGGCAGGGCGCAGGTTGCGGGCGAACTTGGACGGGGCGGCCCCAGGATGACTAATGGTGCATTGTCCGAGCGTCACAGCCTCGGGGAAGCGGGATCCGGGGAAACGCGTGTTGTTTTACATGGAACAAGCCATGTGGGATGATGGGGTTACTTGCTCGTTATCTTTGATCGGTGTGTTTCCCTCGAAGGTCTATACCTATTTATGCGTTTTACTTACATATCCCGGCGCGGTCGGTTTGCTTATGCACTTGGCAGCTTGCGAACTGCACTTGCAGCCCTGGCCGAAGTGACACCGCAATTGGCTCGCTTTGTTCCGCATTGGCCGCTGGGCGTGCCGCTTCACTGCCTCTCCTTGAACCGGACGACCGAATGCGTCTAATCATGTCGCCACTCTATAGCCATTTTCTGTGATAGTGGCTAGACATGGAACCAAACGGGGATCGCAGCAGCCTGATGATTTCCAAATTATTATGGTGCAAGGACTGCGTCAGGTTCGTTGAGGCTAGTGATACAGCGTGTGTTGTATTGCGTCGACCTAAACCCTGACATGGCGAGCACCCTTGGAGATTGTTGAGGCTTCGATCTAGGCTTTGCTCTCCTTGCTGAACCAATTGCCATTGGCTGATCATTGCGAGTTTGTTTGTCATAGCCAGTGGCACATGGGAAGGATAGGGATGTAGCAATCCATGCGACCAAAGATAAGGTATCCATACATGCAAATGCTGTCGATTTGCAGAAAGTTCATAGTTACTGCTGACAAGAGCAAACTGCTTTTCGACAGCTTTCTACTCACGACATGGCGGCCATCTGTCTCTAGTTGTGCCGCGACCATGCATGACATCTCCACCATACCATCCAAGGCACGCATAATGCAAGAGATAGATACCACGTTACCACCGTCTTGAAATCCAATGGCTACGCCCATATTTCCCTCTCGCAACGGCAGATAATATTGTCAGCCCAGGACATTTGGATAAAATCTGGGTTCCTGTGAGAGTTGGAGCCTAAAATTGACGGAGCCATGTGGGCTATCGAAGAGCCCAAGTTCTTCCATTGAAACGCATTGTATGATATGCGGTCGAAGCTGCTCAAGTTGGCAGACGTGGGAATATGGATACAATAGCCTACTCAGAGCACCATTGCATATGCAAGGCTCTCTCTACTTATTTCGTTGCCGCTATAGGATGACAAATCAACACTTAAGAAGCAGGTTGAGGCAGGACAAGATACCTTTAGGTAGAGAATAGATCAGCGTCATGCAAACTAGGGCAACGAGAAGAGAAGAATCTCCTTCTGGAGATAGCTTCTAGGAATGTCGGGGATGAATGGAGAACAAATGAACAGAAGACAGCGTGCATTGTTCTGATCCATGAGTTGTTACCAAGCTACAACAGCAAATGGCCTTGTATCTGGCATAGCTCAATGCTCCAGGGTGACATCTCCTTGGTTGTTTTGTCCATGTGCGTCCACGCCTTCGTGTGTTGGCTCATCCTGATCTGGATCATCTGTGGGGACCGGGCGCCCTTGAATCATACGAATCCACCACCCGGGAGGGTCGAGAGGGCTGTGATTATTGTGTAGCGGCGGGTAAATGTCATTAAAGTAATACCAGACTGTGAGGGATTAGCTGAGCCGTGGTAGAGTTATGGGAAACACCTACTGTGACCTACAACAATACCACACATCTCGTCTTTGGGAACCGTGCCATGCATAATAAGCGAAAAGGCTAGCAATACCCAGGGAAGATAGGGTGCCTTGAATACAAGTAGTCCTAGGAAGCTGAGCATGGTGTCCGGGTTCTTTCTACTCCATATATATATAAGTGTGCTGGAGAGGGCCGAGCCGAGAAATGCCATAGAGAACATGGGCGCGATGCAGAGGAGGAGCGTGGACGCGAAAGTGAGGAGCCAAGCGAAATGCGCTGTCGATCGTCCAGACGATTCTTCCAGAAGGCGCGCGTAGCGTTGGAGGAAGAAAATATGATACAGAAGATCGAGACTGAGGGGACCAAAGTAAAAGAAGGTTGTTAGTAGTCTCCAGTACTGCCTTGTGTCAGCAAGAGTGAAACCGTCCCAAGCATGTACTTGTACGCACCTGGCTCTTGAAGAACACTGTCCGTACGCTGTAGAACAGCTGGAATGGTGAGATGATGTGACATTGTACGAGCACGCTCGCACTCAGCGCCGCAGTCATCCACCAGCGAGTGCACACAGGCATCTCATAGAACCACTGCTCCAACGGAAAGCCTCCCACCCCACCCATCATACCATCCCCGCCCTGGAGCACGTTGGCCATCCTGTCTATACTTGAAGCGGCGTATGAAGTAAGCTTCAGGTAGATCCAAGTAGAACGGTACACTAAGTAAAGAGAGGTAAAGGACTATGCACAAGCATGTGGCAGAAGAGCGACAAGAAAGCGAGAGGACAAGTGTCGGTCGGCAAACGCTGCGCTCCCGGATCCGAGCGCAAAGGGCATGTAGTGTTTGTACACATGTGGCTACGTGACTTGTCCAACGGCCCGTTGACGAACAGTCTGGGCTTATCTAATCTGATGCAATCCCGCATCTACCAGCCACAAGTCTCAGCCACTAACTTCGACGCGATCGTGCATCAAGCAGCACAAAGACAACAAGTATGCAACTGTGTCTCTCCGGGTACAGCGACCTCTCCTCGTGTCCTGGCTGATATCCCTAGAGTCCGTGACATCGTGAGCGTATCGCTCTGCTACATTTCTATCGCGCTTTATCCACAGTCAAAGTTGGTCGATTGCGCGTCGCGTTACTTGAACGCGCCGCCCTCTCTTGGATCCAAAACACCTATACACTTCACTGTCGCGCTATCGCTTGCCTCAACTCAAACGCCAGACATAACATTTCTACTAGCCGAACGTATCATGTCGCCAAAATCACCTGCTCGGCGCAATAAAGCGCGACCATCACGGGGCGGGAGAGCCAGCATTGGAGACAGGAGGGAGTCTGGCAAACGACGTACGTCAAAGTCCCATAACGGAACAATTCGCCCATCGTGAACTGACCTCACACAGTTGGAGCGCCGGGACCCGCTCCCGATCGCGCCAGAAAGCGCTATAAGCCAGGAACTGTTGCTCTTCGTGAGATCAAGCGATACCAAAAATCGACCGACCTCCTTCTCATGAAGCTCCCTTTTCAGCGTCTTGTCAGTACCACCTCCCAATGAAGATGAACGATAGTTAACATGACTATCAGGTCCGTGAAATCGCACAAACAGTCACCACCGAAGACGGACCTAACAGATGGCAAAGCCAAGCCATTATGGCCCTTCAAGAGGCTACAGAAGCTTTTCTAGTTAATCTGTTCCATGATGCAAACCTGTGTGCTATCCATGCCAAACGCGTTACCATTCAACAGAAGGATATACAGCTTGCGCGACGTCTGCGAGCAGCTTGGGGTGCACCTGTGTAGGCGCAAGAGGAAGAGCATGGTAGGCGATACCCAGTTTTGTGCTATGTTTATTGAATTCGTGTATGGAACAGAGTAGGAGCAAGCTTTCGTCTACACCCTGGCTATTGACTCCCATAAAATCATTGGTCAGCACATCTGCCATGGTTTCCCCGGCTTCCCCGGATTCCTGTACATTTGTCGTCGCTTCACGTGCCTAGCTTCTGTTTGTTGGTACAATCTGTATCGTAATTTCTTTTGACGGTTGGCTCAGGTTCAAATCTCAATAGGGTAGGGAATCAATAAATAAAAAGAAAAGAAATCATGCAATATATGTAAAATAGATGCGAGTTTATGTAGTTCGATGATTGTTGATAACTGTTCAATTCATATGTGATGAAGAGCGACAGCAAGGCAAGCAGGTGCTGGAGATGCATCAACTAGTGCAGCTGTCGATGAGGAGGTGGCTAGCGGTGGAGAAGGAGCTGGGCAAGTGGCTGAAGCAGTCGATCGCGGCTCTCGCCGAAGCATTTCCCAGCGGAGAGAGTACGGCACGTGGGAGGCGTGCAAACCGCTGCTTCCGCATGTGAGAGGAGTGGCTGGGTACGTGTCAGAAGACGAGGAGGACGTGCTAGGCCACGCTTGCTGCAGTGTCAAGGCAGTGTGGTATCTCCTGATGAGGGGTGAGTATGTGGCAGCATAGGGGCTGTTTCGTAGTTCACTAGCGATGAAGGAGAAGGTGCTCCGGCTAGAACACCCCGAGATGCTCATCAGCATCAGCCAATTTGAGATGGTGCAAGAGAGACAGGGAAAGCACGAAGAGGCAGAGACAATGCACAGTTTGGCGCTGGAAGGGTATAATAAGGCACTTGGTCGAGAGCACCCCAACACTCTCACCGCTGTTAGCCACCTTGGTTCAGTGCTAGAGACGCAGGGAAAGTATAGAGAAGCAGAGGCAATATATCGTCAGGCGCTACACGGTTATGAGAAAGTGCTTAGTCGAGAGCACCCCCATATGCTCGCTAGCGTTAGCAGCCTTGGGCTAGCACTAGAAAGCTAGGGAAAGTATAAAGAAGTAGAGACAATATATCGTCGGGCGCTAGAGGTGAGTGAGAAGGCACTTGGGCGAGAACACCCTGACACACTCACCAGCGTGTACCATCTAGCCTTTCTCCTCCATCGACAGCAGGACTTCGCTACTGCCATAGTTCTATACCGACGAGCATATGATGGATATCTCAAGGTACTTGGTGCGCACCACACAACGACAAAAGCATGCTGGAATCACTATGAGTCTGCTAGGACACAGGTAGCAGTGTAGGAGATGTAGGTTACATGATTTGTTAAGGGCCTATCTCTATTTCAAGTATGTTTGAAGCACGTTCTATAAAGATCTTTTCCATGTCACAGTATTTCACTGGTAATTATCCTCTTTCGCCCTAGTTATCTACTGTAGACTAGTAATTATTAGCTGTGGTACGCGACACTGTACAGTGTTCGTTACATTACTACCGCGCCATAGCGAATAGGTGAATATAACGAACCAATGATGAGAAAGAATCTTATTTCAGTATTGTATCAGATACGGGGTAGTTTTGTATTAGACAGCTTCTTTCTTCTACTTTCGCTAGAAGTACCACTCGACGCGCCGACGCTGCGTGAAAAGCCGTGCGACAACCGCCATAGGCTTCGGAGTAGGTTGAAAACGCCGAACCTTTTCCCGTAGGATCAAGAGATGTCTATAGCTAGATTTTGAGGTAGTGCAAGCTTAATGGTGGTGCCAAAACAACAGAAACCTGGTTCGGGAGAGAGTGAGGCTCGATGCGCGCCATACAACTAGGCGCCAATGCCTTCGTAATAAATGTATCTATAACGTGGTTCACAAGCGAGTCGCTCAGTCACAATCTCACCTAAAATCGAAATTGACAGGGTCTATCTCTCGAGAAATAAATAACAAAGATCTTTAAAAACTTAGTATTATAGCTACATCTATATATCTAGACTGGTAAATGGGTGGGGGTGGGGTTCCATGTTGGGTACCCCCACTATTATTTTTCCTTCACCTCTATCGCGCTAAGTATAATAGATATAATAATACTTTCTATATAAAGGTTAAAGAGCTCTATTTATAGAAGATTTAATATATTGAAGATTTTTCTCTATCTAGTATATTATAATAATAATTAAAGAAAATAGTTTTAGTAACCTCTAACTCTACAATCTAGATAGATTTTTAAGTAACTTATCATATATTAGAAATATCAAAAATTTTAGTATAATAATCTAGTTTAATTAGAGTATAAGAAATATGGATCTAGAGTCTCTGATATGATTAGTATGATATTTAGAAAGATAGAATAATGTATTTACTAGCCTACTAATTACTATATATTAATATAAAAAAGTATATACTAAAGGCTCTATATAGCTATAGGTTTTAAAATTATTAGCTCTTACCAGACTTAAAAACTAAATATTTAGCTTTTAAGCTACAATCTGTATAAGAAATCATTATATTTAGAATTAAATAACTACAATTTGTTATGGGCGGAGAGGCCTGGCTAACGAGTATGCTTCTACCTATCGTACAGAA